>WNWK01004989.1:90000-95000 GCA_009830355.1 Cherax destructor | reverse complement strand
TGAACAGATGTGGATTCCAGACTGGTGCTGCATACTCCAATATGGGCCTGACGTACATGGTGTACAGTGTCTTGAACGATTCCTTACTGAGGTATCGGAACGCTATTCTCAGGTTTGCCAGGCGCCCATTTGCTGCAGCAGTTATCTGGTTGATGTGCGCCTCAGATGTGCTCGGTATTATACTCACCCCAAGATCTTTTACCTTGAGTGAGATTTGCAGTCTTTGGTCACCTAGACTATACTCTGTCTGCGGTCTTCTTTGCCCTTCCCCGATCTTCATGACTTTGCATTTGTAGGGGTTAAATTCAAGGAACCAGTTGCTGGACTAGGCTTGTAGTCTGTCCAGGTCTCTTTGTAGTCCTACCTGATCCTCATCTGATTTAATTCTCCTCATTGACTTCACATCATCTGCAAACAGGGACACTTCTGAGTCTATCCCTTCCATCATGTCATTCACATATACCAAAAATAGCACTGGTCCTAGGACTGACACCTGTGGAACCCCGCTCATCACAGGCGCCCACTCTGACACCTCTTCACGTACCATGACTAGTTGTTGCCTCCCTGTCAGATATTTTCTGATCCATTGCAGTGCCTTTCCTGTTATGCGTGTCTGATCCTCTAGCTTTTGCATTAGCGTCTTGTGAGGAACTGTGTCGAAGGCCTTCCTGCAGTCTAAGAAAATACAATCTATCCATTCCTCTTTCTCCTGTCTTATTTCCGTTACCATGTCATAAAACTCCAGTAGGTTTGTGACACAGGATTTCCCTTCCCTGAAACCGTGCTGGTTGTCGTTTATAAGCTTGTGTCTTTCTAGGTGCTCCACCACTCTTCTCCTGATGATCTTCTCCATGACTTTGCATACTGTACATGTCAGTGACACAGGTCTGTAGTTTAATGCCTCGTGTCTGTCTCCTTTCTTAATAATTTGGATTACATTTGCCATCTTCCATACCTCAGGTAGTTGCTCGGTTTCAATGGATGTGTTGAAGACTTTTGTTAGTGGAATACACAGCATCTCTGCTTCCTCTCTAAGAACCCACGGAGAGATGTTATCTAGTTCCCATAACAGCTTCTTCACCTCCTCCTCGGATGCGTGTATTTCATCTGTGTGTGTGCGTGTGTGGTGCCGAATAGGTAAAATTGGTCAATTAGCAAGAACTCATCTAAATTAAGTCCTTTCTAAAATTTTCTCTTATACGTTTAAAGATATATTTTTTTAATTTATGTTAATGTAAGAATTTATAATTTTGTACCAAGAGAAACTTTGAAAACCTACCTAACCTTATTACAACAAGCGGAATTTAATTTAGCCTAACCAAACTAAATATATTTTAGATACGTTAACATTAATTTAATAAAAAACAAACACAATGAAATATATTTTTTTCGTTATGTTCAGAATGATTTTGGCGAAATTATTGCATACACAAATTTTCACTCGTCTTATATGGCAAGGTGAGCGTTGCTATTTAAGCCAAAATCGCAAGTTTTACCTAATCGGCACGACATATATATATATATATATATATATATATATATATATATATATATATATATATATATATATATATATATATATTTATATTATTTTTATCAAGGTATTAGACGGGTATCCCCCCTAAAAAAGCAATTAATTATATAACCAAAGAAGCACTGGTGGGTAGGGAAATATAGAACAGAATTCTCCTGGAGATTATAGCCAACTGAATCAAAGTAAGCGTAAGGAGGAACTGCTTCGAAGCTTAGCAATTAACTAAGAAAATAGTTTAAGGCAATCGCTAATTGCAAGGAGTCAGGGCAGAATTCTCAAACTTAAGAAAGCAAATAAAGAAATAAAATTTACATAAACGCTTCCACCGGACTTCTCACGTCTCAAATAAATACAAGTTTAGTATGTTAGGTAAAAAGATCACAAGTGCATCTATTGTGACATTTTATTGTGGCAACGTAACGGCTTGACAAAGCTCCTGGAGAGCGAAACGTTGCCACAATAAAATGTCACATTAGTTGCACTTGTGTCCTTTTACCTAACATATTGTCGGTAATTCTACCAACATTAATACAAAAGTTTAGTATTCAAGCCACTCGTTAATAGGGACTCAAAAAAAACCTAAGATAACAAATACTTCAAAAGCACTTAACTACACTGCCACAAATTTACAGAAGAAGAACACAATGAAAAGAAAACACAATATATGTGCTCAGCTTCCTGTACTTAAAAAGAGTTCATAAAATATCTCAAAGAAAACAATATTCTATACTCAAACACCATCAAATAAGAGCTGAAAAAAGAAGGCATCAGCGCTGCTAGACACCATAAAAAATAACGATCTATCTCCGAAGTGGGACACACAAACATCTCGTGACCCGACACACTTGTTTTAAAAGTCAGTCGCTACCAAGAGTGACACAGCACCACAGCACACTCCAAGAAACAGGCAACACGGGGTTACAGTGGCACGGGGTCAATGGATATCACGTGAGCCACCACGGGGGTTAACAATGGCACCACAGGCCTGAGGCCTGGTCACAGACCGGGCCGCGGGGGCGTTGATCCCCGGAACCCTCTCCAGGTATTTCAGGTATACAGGTAGCATGGGGTTAACAATGGCACCACAGGTTAACAATGGCACAGGTAGCATGGGGTCATCACCACCATCCATCCTTTTCCTAGTTAGAAGCATCTTGACATTTCCCTTCAAGGTGAAGGAACAACAACAGCAGTTGCTTGTTCTCCTTGAGAACCCACAAGTGTCTCCATTCTACGAAAGGGTCTCCTAGTCAGGCCGCTCTACTGCTCTCAATTACTTCAACTTCACGTGAATGGCTGGAGTAGCCTCCACCTGCTGTAGGCTGACACAAGCTACTTGCCATCACCAACAGTTGCATCAGCCATCTCAAACTCCCATACAAAAAGTATGATACAAGAAATAAGATACAGGAAATAAGATACAGAAAATAAGATACAGAAAATGAGATGTAGGAAATAAAATACAGGAAATAAGATACTGAAAATAAAATACTGAAAATAAGATACAGGAAATAAGATACAGGAAATAAGATACAGGAAATAAGATACAGGAAATAAAGACGATCTAGCCCTTTTATAACCGATTTGCATCAGCCACTTCGAGCTACTGCATAAGTAATCAAAAATAAAATATGAGAAATGAAGAAAATCAAGTCAGATTTGAATAGTATATAATTCAGCAAAAAATTCCCCTTCGTTTAAGCCTAATTAAAATTCTCTTTGACAATTCCGGAAATTTTGCTGCGAGATCCAGTTATTTTCATTTTTTTTGACATTACTGGAACACTTGAGAGAGAGAGAGAGAGAGAGAGAGAGAGAGAGAGAGAGAGAGAGAGAGAGAGAGAAGACTGAAAATCAGAGAGAAATGCAGAAGCAGCGACATAAAATGGTACAAAGACAAAGAAAATAATAAAGAAATCAAGAGATAAACAAATAACACAGAAAGTTACAGAAACAGAAAAATAAAAGCAGGAAAATGGAAAGGAAAGTTTTTTAATAAACACTGAAGCATTTTTTTCCTTCCTCATTCCCTCTGTTTTTCCTCTCTCTCTTTTTTTTTTTTTATTTAGACTAACATTGTTTCTACAGGATTAAGTACGTAGCTTCCTACCACGCTTTTACAATGCTTCTAAACAGAGATTTTTTTTCTCTTTTGTCCTCCATCCCTTCTCTCTCTCTCTCTCTCTCTCTCTCTCTCTCTCTTTCTCTATCTCTTTCTTTTATTCAGTAAACAAAAAGACTCTATAGAGTTAAAATTAAGCTTACCTACTACCCATTTTTAAAAGTTAAAATTCTTTCCTCGGCTCATTGTAAAGCATGATCCTTTCATTGTAAAGCCTGATCCTTCCATTGTAAAGCCTGATCCTTCCATTGTAAAGCCTGATCCTTCCATTGTAAAGCCTGATCCTTCCATTGTAAAGTCTGATCCTTCCATTGTAAAGCCTGATCTTTCCATTGTAAAGCCTGATCCTTCCATTGTAAAGCCTGATCCTTAAATTGTAAAGCCTGATCCTTCCATTGTAAAGCTTTATCCTTCCATTGCAAAGCTTGATCCTTCCATTGTAAAGCTTGATCCTTCCATTGTAAATCCTGATCCTTCCATTGTAAAACCTGATCCTTCCATTGTAAAGCCTGATCCTTCCATTGTAAAGCTTGATCCTTCCATTGCAAAGCCTGATCCTTCCATTGTAAAGCCTGATCCTTCCATGGTAAAGCCTGATCCCTCCATTGTAAAGCTTGATCCTTCCATTGTAAAGCCTGATCTTTCCGTTGTAAAGCCTGATCCTTCCATTGTAAAGCCTGATCCTTCCATTGTAAAGCCTGATCCTTCCCTTGTAAAGCCTGATCTTTCCATTGTAAAGCCTGATCCTTCCATTGTAAAGCCTGATCTTTCCATTGTAAAGCCTGATCTTTCCACTGTAAAGCCTGATCCTTCCATTGTAAAGCTTGATCCTTCCATTGTAAAGCTTGATCTTTCCGTTGTAAAGCCTGATCCTTCCATTGTAAAGCCTGATCCTTCCATTGTAAAGCCTGATCTTTCCATTGTAAAGCCTGATCTTTCCACTGTAGAGCCTGATCCTTCCATTGTAAAGCCTGATCTTTACATTGTAAAGCCTGATCTTTCCACTGTAAAGCCTGATCCTTCCATTGTAAAGCTTGATCCTTCCATTGTAAAGCTTGATCTTTCCGTTGTAAAGCCTGATCCTTCCATTGTAAAGCCTTATCCTTCCATTGTAAAGCCTGATCCTTCCATTGTAAAGCCTGATCCTTCCACTGTAAAGCTTGATCCTTCCATTGTAAAGCTTGATCCTTCCATTGTAAAGCCTGATCCTTCCATTGTAAAGCCTGATCCTTCCATTTGCTTTATTTTTAATAACATTTTAGGCGAATAATAAATCTAGTATTAAAAAACATCCCTGTAACCGGGGACGTTGCTGCTAGAAGATTCATTTAAATACATCCACAC
>WNWK01004989.1:0-85000 GCA_009830355.1 Cherax destructor | reverse complement strand
CACCACATCGACGTTTCGCTCAAGAGCTTTATCATTTGTTTTCCTTGAGCGAAACATTTGTCTTAATAAAGGCTTATTGTGTTCTGTGTCTTTATTACTCAGACGGATTATTGTTTCCTGCTGACTGGAGCCAAGAAAACCTTCAACCTTCTAATTATAAAACAAAATTGTATAATTAATTCATAGAGATTATTGAAGCTTCATACCTTTATTGATCGAGAATACAATAGGTTGTAGCTGTTGTTAATCAAGCACCCTGTGCTTGATTATACATTTCTTGAAGAATTTAGAAATAGATAGTATATGTCAAGGTATCTTATTACTAAAACTAAGTTATTAGACATTTGAAGCAAATAGCCGAATGTAGATGAATGGTTCAGAGAACCGACAAGTTGTTAAATTAGACACATATGCAACACTTGGGTATCTTTATTTAGGAAACGTTTCGCCACACAGTGGCTTCATCAGTCCAATACAAAGAAGAAAGTAGTAATACAAGGAGGAGTTTGAGGTAATCAGTCCCTCGGCCTGGAGTCGATGTGTTCAGTCCATCAATCTTGAAGTAAATACAACATAAGGCAAATAGAAGTTGCTTATATACTGTAGACAGGTGAGATGAAGCAGGAGGAGGCGGGGTCATAGTGGTATCATCCACTAGTCGAAGTAAGTCCTTGTCCAAAGGTTTGGACAAATGTTGAAGAATCCCTTTGTATCAAGATCCCAAGAAGTTGCTGTGTCAGACAGGATGTAGATGAATGGTTCAGAGAACCGACAAGTTGTTAAATTAGACACATATGCAACAAATAGCCGAAATTTGATTGTAATGAGCGAGACAAACTGAAAGTACTCCTAATTAACACTTCTGCAGCCAAGTTCCTAGGCCACCTTGCATGTTAACATAAGTTAATGCTCTACCTTCCAAAGAAAAGATATTAGGTGCCCAATAAACTAGCCGCTTCGACGGCAAATTAAAAAAAAATTGCTTCACGACCCAATTTCATCATTTTTTTTTCGTGTTATTTTAAGACTGATAGGATAACTACAGCTTAGAGAGCTAAGAGCTAAATATGGGCAACCATTGTTGTACATAAATGGTAGACAGTACAGACAAGATAAATAATCAGACACGTGTGCAACATCTGGGTATTTTTAATTGTAGACGTTTCGCCCTCCAGTGGCTTTATCAACACAAGGACATAATCTGAAGAATGTAGAATTGAAGATTGAGATACTTATGCAACATATGGGAATCTTTATTAAGGAAACGTTTCGCCACACAGTGGCTTCATCAGTCCAATACAAAGCAGAAAGGTGTAAGGAGAGGAGGAGTTTCAGGTAATCAGTCCCTCAGCCTGGATGTGTTCAGTCCATCAATCTACAAGATTGATGGACTGAACACATCGACTCCAAAACCATTGATCACATAGTCTTGAAGGTACTGAAGCACAAGGCTGAGGGACTGATTACCTCAAACTCCTCCTCTCCTTTCAACTTTCTACTTTGTATTGGACTGATGAAGCCACTGTGTGGCGAAACGTTTTCTTCAATAAAGATACCCAAGTGTTGCATATGTGTCTAATTTAACAACGTGTCGGTTCTTTGAACCATTCATCTACATACCTTATCTTTTGTATATAATTCTACATTCTTCAGATTATGTCCTTGTACTGTATTCATAAAGCCAATGGTTGGCGAAACGTCTACAAATGAAGATTCCCAGATGTTGCACGTGTGTCTAATTCTTCATCAAACATTGTTGATGGTGAGAAAAATTCCTTTAAGAAAATAAAAAAATGTTGCAGTTCGTGTAGATGGGGCACAAGAAGACATTTTTCTGAGGTACGGTTGGGCATCTTCTAGCCGACACATCCCACCAGTTGCAGCGATGAGCTAGCAGACACTTTTTCAGTTTGGTAGGTATTGTATACCATTTTGATATTCACTTTTTCAGTTTCTACTGAATGCTGAAATGTATATTTTTAGAGAAAAAATGATTCTTTCCGAATTTGGAAAGGAGGAAGAGGGAAGGAGAGGCGAGGGGAGAAGGGAGTTTGGTTAGGTGGGGAGAGAGAGAAGAGTCTGCAAGAGGCATATCTTTTGTCATCATCCGGGCATAGAAAAGTTGGAACATCCACAACTGAGTGATTAAGTTGCCCGAGGGCAGGTTACTTGCCAGCTGCTTTGATCTGCCTTCCTACGAAGGCTTTCAAAGAGGAGGGTGAGCACCTCGCCACTTGCTGCCTCAAAGACTACTCTCTCCAGTCCCTAGTTGCCTTCAAGACCACAGTGCCTGGCTACCTCGAGGACAACAGTGCCTAGCTACCTCGAGGACAACAGTGCATGGCTGCCTCGAGGATAACAGTACCTGGCTACCTTGCGGATAACAGTGACTGGCTACCTCGAGGACAACAGTGCATGGCTGCCTCGAGGACAACAGTGCCTGGCTGCCTCGAGGACAACAGTGCCTGGCTACCTCGAGGACAACAGTGCCTGGCTGCCTCGAGGATAACAGTACCTGGCTACCTCGCGGATAACAGTGACTGGCTGCCTCGAGGACAACAGTGCCTGGCTGCCTCGAGGACAACAGTGCCTGGCTGCCTCGAGGACAACAGTGCCTGGCTGCCTCGAGGACAACAGTGCCTGGCTGCCTCGAGGACAACAGTGCCTAACTGCCTCGAGGATCACAGCAACAAGTTGCTTCCACGACTGCAGTCATCATCACAGAAACAGGCTGCCACCAAGACCGCAGTAACTGATGACTTCCATCATCACAACAACTGGGAGTTTTGTTGAAAATTATATAAAATACCCACAAGTTGATGATTAAGACACATATGCAACAGTTGGGTATCTTTATTGATGAAACGTTTCGCCCACACAATAGGTTTCTTCAGTCAAATACAAAGGCAGCAGTAGTAATGAAATAAAGATGATGTAATCAGTCCATCAACCTTGGAGAAAAAGTATTTGAGGTGGTCAGTCCCTCAGCCTGGAGAAGAGTTCAGCTCCATGGTTTGGAACGATATATATCGTTCCAAACCGTTTTTTTTTTCTCTCGATACGCTGACCAACTGGTATGGTGATACCGAAATGTTGCAAGTAGAAGGCTGGTAGGCACTGATCAAGATATTTACTTAGGAAATGTTTCTCCATAACTGGGTTCTTCAGTTGTAATAAATTAGAAATATGAGGACTGGAGAAGTCACCCCCGGCGAAACGTTTCCTTAGATCAGGGAATGAGGAAGTCCCCCCTGGCGAAACGTTTCTTTAGATCAGGCACTGAACATAAATCCATTACATTTAGTATTATCTGGGAGTACGATAGGATAATACGGTGAAAGTCCCCGATTTTCGCTCTGCTGATTATAATGGACTTAGGTAACACCTATTTAATCTCGATTGAGGTAATCTAGATAATGATTTCGTTGACGATGTTCATACTTACAATTACGAAGGGATCTGTATTTATGATTTTTTTCTTAATAATGTACAACGTGTTCAGAGTATATATATATTCCCTTGAGAGAAAGTAGGTCAAATAATAACAATCCCAGATGGATGAACAGGAGGCTAAAGCATCTATTAGGAGAGAAAAGAGAAATTTATAGGCGCATTAAAACCTTATTAACATTATTGACCAATATGTTCAGTTTAAAAGAGAAGTAAAAAAGGTGATTAGAAAGGCTAAACGTGACTATGAAATTAAGGTTGCTAATGAATCAAAGACTAATCCGAAAGAGTTCTTTCATGTGTATAGGACGAAGGTGAAGGAAAAAGTAGGACCACTGAAAATTGGGAATGGACAGCTGACGGATAACGAAATGGAAATGTGTTCTCTATTTAATGATAATTTTGTGTCAGTCTTTACACAAGAAGACGTAAGTGAGATTCCAGACATTAACAATTATTCAGTTCCTGAAGAATTCAGATTAACGAATATTACTGTTATCAAACAGATAGATAAACTGAAACCAAATAAGTCCCCGGGACCCGACGAGTTGTTTTCCAGGGTACTTAAAGAATGTAAGATGGAACTTAGTCAGCCATTAACGAGCGTGTTTAATGCGTCCATCCTAACTGGTGTTGTGCCAGAGATGTGGAAGATGGCTAATATAGTCCCTACTTTCAAATCAAGGGATAAATCCACTCAATAAAATTACCGTCCAATAAGCCTGACGTCTTTAGTAGGCAAATTATTAGAATAAATTATAGCTGATATTATTAAGTCATCTTGAAGAGCATAATTTGATTAATGAGTCTCAGCATGGATTCACGAGAGGTCGTTCCTGCCTGACAAATTTACTGACGTTCTTCAAAAAAACATTTGAGGTAGTAGACAGTGATAAAGAATATGATGTTGCTTATTTGGATTTCAGTAAAGCCTTCGATAGAGTACCTCACAAAAGATTCTTCAAAAAAGTGGCAGCTCATGGTATAGGAGGTAAAATTTTAGCATGGATAGAGGCATGGCTTACCAATAGGAAGAGGAGAGTTTCAATTAATGGAGTCGAATATAAATGGATATTAGTCACTAGTAGCATTCCACAGGGATCAGTTTTATGTTCATTGTTGATCATTATTTATATTAATTACCTTGATGAGGGAATTACAAGTGACATGAGCAAATTTGCTGATACAAAAATAGGCCGTATGATTCATTCTGAAGAGGCTACCAATGAACTCCAGGAGGATTTGGACAAATTAATATCTTGGTCTGAAAAGTGGCAGATGAAGTTCAATGTGGACAAGTGTAAGGTACTTGTCCTTGGTAATGAAAATATCCCTCGAAGTTATAAACTAGGTGAAGTAGAGCTTGATCATACAGAATGTGAGAAAGACTTGGAAGTCATGGTGAGCAGGGATCTAAAGCCAAGACAGCAGTGCCTAAGTGTGCGCAATATGGCTAACAAATTACTAGGATTTATTTCAAGAAGTATAAGTAACAGAGGTCCAAAAGTTATTTTAAAGTTCTGTACTTCACTAGTGAGACCTCAATTAGATTATGCCGCTCAGTTTTGGTATTAAGAAATATTTAAGTATTGCAAATAGTCATTTCATTCATTTAAATTACCAAGCTATATACACATCAGCCAGAACTCTCTTGGTATCCATATAACAGCTGGTTAATATATTCCTGAAATGCTGCAAATTGCGATTTTTTTTAAAGTGCAATCTCCTTAATACAGGATGGATATAGACTCACTGGAGAACATACAGAGAAGATAGACTTAGAGCCTTGAATCTTCACTCTCTGGAGAGACGTAGAATGAGGGAAGATATCATCGAGGTGTATAAGTGGATGATGGGCATAAACAAAGGTGATATTAATAAAATACTGAGGATATCAAATTGGGTAAGAAAGAGAAATAACGGATTTAAGTTAGATAAATTTAGATTTAGAAAGAACATAGATAAGTATTGGTTTTCAGAGTTGTGGATGCGTGGAACAGTCTTCCGAGTAGAGTAATCGAGGCTACGACCCTGGGTAGATTTTAAAAGAGATTGGACAGATATATGAGTGGGAGGGGCTGGGTTTGATTGGTGTCGTGGGTACGGGAGTAAATTTTTGGGTAACTTTGGGTAGTGGTGGTTTTGATAAGGACTTGCCTTGTATGAGCCAGTAGGCCTTCTGCAGTGTTCCTCCTTTCTTATGTTCTTATGTATAACCTTACATCTCTAATTACCAAAAAACCCACCACACACGCTATTGATCTCCTTCGTCAGGAAGTTACGGAAGACCTTGGTCTCCCTTTTCCGGTCAGAGACTTCGTCGACATAATTGAGTTTTGCATCTATTTCTTTTGCTTCCTTTTCGGTAACTCTGTACACTGACAATCATGATGAAAATTAGACACATGAGCAACATCTGGATATCTTTATTGTAGACGTTTCTCCCTCCAGTAGCTATATCAATACAGATTCTAGGACAAAACTTGAAGACAGTAGAACTATATACAAAAGATGAGGTAATCAGTCCCTCAGTTTTGTCCTAGAATCTGTATTGATAAAGCCACTGGTTGGCGAAACGTCTACAATAAAGATACCCAGATGTTGCACATGTATCTAATTTTCATCTTGTCTGTATTGTATACTATTCATGAACAACTGGCAATCATATATAATGACCTTGGGCTCAGTAATTAGTGCTATCATTCCAAACTTTTATATGGAACACATTGAAGAGGAAAAAAATAAAAACGTACATGTCCACACAGGCTACATTTTTTGTGGATGCCATCCAGGTAATAATGTTCAGACGTCTCAACATCAACTCCGTGGAACCTTCTGTTAAATTCAGGGTAGAGGAAAATAATTGAGAGCTTATAGAATAACGAACCTGCTTTCATCGAAGTCTTTTACAAGCTACAATATTCAGAACAGTTCGTCAACGATTGTTGGTGAGAGGAAGATAAGATATTCCTCATTGCTAGACAAAGACAAACTTCAGACCTGTAGATCTTTGTTAATGTTGGAGACGTGTTGAGAGAACATCGATAACAATATTACTAAGAGTAAGACCCACAAAACCAGCTTAAACTTCACCACCAAATTAGACCTTCAACGCTGACATCTGCTTCGTCCCGTGTAGGGATATGACACGACATACTACAAGTAGGAGGAGAGGAGGCAATATTTAAGAGCCTTTAATAAGATAACAGTGAAGATAAATACGCTTGCCAGTGGAACGATTCAACCAACGCCTGTACGACTTAGCGAGAACAACTTGTTGAGCGGACACGAACAAGCACACGCACACTCACACACACGCACACGCACACGCACACACACACACACACACACACACAACAACACGAGCACAATACCCTGGCTTTGTAAGCTGACTAGATCCACACATTAGAGCAGGAGCAGCAAGCCATCCGGGACAGGGCAGTGATGTAATCCGAGGTGTGCCGTCCTTCACAATACGGAAATGCTATTCACTGCCGCTCCGAGGCTGTCTAAACCCTTGTAACACGTGCCGGATCCCCTTTACTCATGCATTAAGGGGTTAATTCAACCTAATTCTCCGCTCAAGTCTCACGACCCCGTCTGTCTTATATCTTTCTAACCGTGAAGATGTATGTACACAATATATATATATATATATATATATATATATATATATATATATATATATATATTAGGTAGTAGGTTGGTAGACAGCAGCCACCCAGGGAAGTACTACCGTCCTGCCAGGTGACTGTGAAACAGAAACCTGAAACTGTTTTACATGATGGTAGGATTGCTGGTGTCTTTTTTCTGTCTCATAAACATGCAAGATTTCAGGTACGTCTTGCTACTTATACTTACACTTAGGTCACACTACACAAACATGTACACGTTTATGTATACACACTCATCTGAGTTTTCTTTGATTTTATCTTAATAGTTCTTGTTCTTATTGCTTTTCCCTTTCATATCCATGGGGAAGTGGAATAAGAATCTTTCCTCCGTAAGCCATGCGTGTTGTAAAAGTCAACTAAAATGCCGGGAACAATGGGCTAGTAACCCCTTTTCCTGTATAGCTTACTAAAAAGAAGAAGAAGAAAACCGTCAAAGTGGGATGTTTGAATGTGCGTGGATGTTGTGCGAATGATAAGAAAGAGATGATTGTAGATGTTATGAATGAAAAGAAGCTGGATGTCCTGGCTTTAAGTGAGACAAAGCTGAAGGGGGTAGGAGAGTTTCAGTGGGGAGAAATAAATGGGATTAGATCAGGGGTTTCAAATAGAGTTAGAGCTAAAGAAGGAGTGGCAATAATGTTGAATAATCAGTTATGGCAGTTAAAGAAGGAATATAAATGTATAAATTCAAGGATTATGTGGAGTAAAATAAAGGTTGGATGTGAAAAGTGGGTTATAGTAAGTGTTTATGCACCTGGAGAAGAGAGAAGTGTAGAGGAGAGAGAGAGATTTTGGGAAATGTTGAGTGAGTGTGTGGGGAGTTTTGAACCAAGTGAGAGTAATTGTGGTTGGGGATCTTAATGCTAAAGTGGGTAAAAATGTTGTGGATGGAGTAGTAGGTAAATTTGGGGTGCCAGGGGTAAATGTAAATGGGGAACCATTAATTGAGCTATGTGTAGAAAGAGGTTTGGTAATAAGTAATACATATTTTATGAAAAAGAGGATAAATAAATATACAAGGTATGATATAGCACGTAAGGAAAGTAGTTTGTTGGATTATGTATTGGTGGATAAAAGGTTGATGAGTAGGCTTCAGGATGTACATGTTTATAGAGGGGCAACGGATATATCAGATCATTATTTGGTTGTAGCTACAGTTAGAGTAAAAGGTAGATGGGACAAAAAAAATGGCAACAGCAAGTAAGAGAGAGGTAAAAGTGTATAAACTAAGGGAGGAGGAAGTTAGGGTGAGATATAAGCAACTATTGGCAGAAAGGTGGGCTAGTGCAAGTAGGAGTAGTGGGGGTTGAAGAGAGTTGGGATAGTTTTAAAAATGCAGTATTAGAATGTGGGCAGAAGTTTGTGGCTATAGGAGGGTGGGTGCAGGAGGAAAGAGGAGTGAGTGGTGGAATGAAGAAGTAAAGGGTGTGATAAAAGAGAAAAAGGTAGCTTATGAGAGGTTTTTACAAAACAGAAGTGTTAATGGAAAAGCAGAGATATGGAGAGTAAAAGAAAGGTGAAGAGAGTGGTGAGAGAGTGCAAAAGAAGAGCGGATGAAAGAATGGGAGAGGCTCTGTCAAGAAATTTGCTGAAAACAAGAAAAATTTTTGGAGTGAGATAAACAAGGTAAGAAAGCCTAGGGAACGAATGGATTTGTCAGTTAAAAACAGAGTAGGGGATTTAGTAGATGGGGAGCTGGAGGTATTGGGTAGATGGCGGGAATATTTTGAGGAACTTTTAAATGTCGATGAAAAAGGGAGGCGGTAATTTCATGTACTGGCCAGGGAGGTACAACATCGTTTAGGAGTGAAGAAGAGCAGGATGTGAGTGTGGGGAGGTGCGTGAGGCATTACGTAGAATGAAAGGGGGTAAAGCAGCTGGAATTGACGGAATCATGACAGAAATGTTAAAAGCAGGGGGATATAGTGCTGGAGTGGTTGGTATTTTTGTTTATTAAATGTATGAAAGAGGGAAGGTACCTAGGGATTGGCAGAGAGCATGTATAGTTCCTTTATATAAAGGAAGGGGATAAAAGAGAGTGTAAAAATTATAGGGAATAAGTTTACTGAGTATACCAGGTAAAGTGTATGGCAGGGTTATTATTGAAAGAATTAGAGGTAAGACAGAGAGTAGGATTGCAGATGAGCAAGGAGGCTTTAGAGTGGGTAGGGATGTGTAGATCAAGTGTTTACAGTGAAGCATATATGTGAACAGTATTTAGATAAAGGTAGAGAAGTTTTTATTGCATTTATGGATTTAGAAAAGGCATATGATAGAGTGGATAGGGAGCAATGTGGCAAATGTTGCAAGTGTATGGAATAGGTAGTAAGTTACTGAAGGCTGTAAAGAGTTTTTATAAGGATAGTGAGGCTCAGGTTAGGGTGTGTAGGAGAGAGGGAGATTACTTCCGGTAAAAGTAGGTCTTAGACAGGGATGTGTAATGTCACCATGGTTGTTTAATATATTTATAGATGGGGTTGTAAAAGAAGTAAATGCTAGGGTGTTGGGGAGAGGGGTGGGATTAAATTATGGAGAATTAAATGCAAAATGGGAGTTGACACAGTTACTTTTTGCTGATGATACTGTGCTTATGGGAGATTCTAAAGAAAAGTTGCAAAGGTTAGTGGACGAGTTTGGGAGAGTGTGTAAAGGTAGAAAGTTAAAAGTGAACATAGATAAGAGTAAGGTGATGAGGGTATCAAACGATTTAAATAAAGAAAAATTGGATATCACATTGGAGAGAGTGATTATGGAAGAAGTAAATGTTTTCAGATACTTGGGAGTTGACGTGTCAGCGGATGGGTTTATGAAGGTTGAGGTTAACCATAGAATTGATGAAGGAAAAAAGGTGAGTGGTGCATTGAGGTATCTGTGGAGACAAAAAACGTTATCCATGGAGGCAAAGAAGGGAATGTACGAAAGTATAGTGGTACCAACACTCTTATATGGGTGTGAAGCATGGATTGCAAATGCTGCAGCGAGGAGGAGGCTGGAGGCAGTGGAGATGTCCTGTCTAAGGGCAATGTGTGGTGTAAATATTATGCAGAAAATTCGGAATGTGGAAATTAGGAGAAGGTGTGGAGTTAATAAAAGTATTTGTCAGAGGGCTGAAGAGGGGTTGTTGAGGTGGTTTGGTCATTTAGAGAGAATGGATCAAAGTAGAATGACTTGGAGAGCGTATAAATCTGTAGGGGAAGGAAGGCGGGGTAGGGGTCGTCCTAGAAAAGGTTGGAGGGAAGGGGTAAAGGAGGTTTTGTGGGCGAGGGGCTTGGACTTCCAGCAAGCATGTGTGAGCGTGTTAGATAGGAGTGAATGGAGACAAATGGTTTTTGGGACATGACGATCTGTTGGAGTGTGAGCAGGGTAACATTTTGTGAAGGGATTCAGGAAACCAGTTAATTGATTTAGTTGGACTTGAGTCCTGAAATGGGAAGTACAATGCCTGCACTTTAAAGGAGGGGTCTGAGATAGTGACAGCTGGGAGGGACTTTTCTCAGCTGTCGTATCTGAGCTCCTCTGCAAAGACAGTGATTATGTATGAGTGTGGTGAAAGTGTTGAATGATGATGAAAGTATTTTCTTTTGGGGATTTTCTTTCTTTGGGTCACCTGCCTCGGTGGGAGACGGCCGACTTGTGGAAAAAAAAAAATTATATATATATATATATATATATATATATATATATATATATATAAAATATATATATATATATATATATATATATATTATATATATATATATATTATATATATATATATATATATTATATATATATATATATATATATATATATATATATATATACGTATATATATATATATATATATATATATATATATATATAGTATATATATATATATATAATATATATATAATATATATATATATATATATAATATATATATATATAATATATATATATATATTATATATATATATATATATTATATATACTGTATATATATATATATATATATATATATATATATATATATATATATATATATATATATAATTTATTATATATAATATATATAAATATAATATATATATATATATATATATTATTTATTTTATTAACACATCGGCCGATTCCCACCAAGGCAGGGTGGCCCGAAAAAGAAAAACTTTCATCATTCACTCCATCACTGTCTTGCCAGAGGGGTGCTTTACACTACAGTTATAAAACTGCAACATTAACACCCCTCCTTTCTTCTTCTTTCAACACACCGTCTGTATCCTACCGAGGCGGGATTTACCTGGGGTTTACCTGGAGAGGGTTTCGGGGGTCAACGCCTCCGCTGCTCGGTCTGAGATCAGGCCTCATGGTGGATCAGGGTCTGATCAACCAGGCTGTTACTGCTGGCCGTACGCAGACTGACGTACGAACCGCAGCCTGTCCAGTGCATTTTTTGAAGACAGACAGGGGTCTATTGGTAATCCCCCTTATGTATGCTGGGAGGCAGTTGAACAGTCTTGGGCCCGGTCACTTATTGTGTTGTCTCTCAGTGTACTCGTCGCGCCCCTGCTTTTCACTGGAGTGTTTTTCATAGGGAGTGTTTTTTATGTGCAAGTTTGGTACTAATCCCTCTAGGATTTTCCAAGTGTATATTATCATGTATCTCTCTCGCCTGTATTCCAGGGAATACAGATCAAGGACCTTCAACCATTCCCAGTAATTTAGATGCCTTATCGTACTTATGTGTGCCGTGAGAGTTCTTTGTACACTCTCCAGGTCAGCAATGTCGCTAGCATTGAAGGGGGCCGTTAGTGTACAGCAGTATTCCAGCCTAGAGGGAACAAGTGATTTGAAGAGAATCGTCATGGGCTTGGCATCCCTAGTTTTGAAGGTTCTCATTATCCATCCTATCATTTTCCTAGCAGATGCGGTAGATACATTGTTGTGGTCTTTGAAGGTGAGATC
Source organism: Cherax destructor (assembly GCA_009830355.1). NCBI lineage: Eukaryota > Metazoa > Arthropoda > Malacostraca > Decapoda > Parastacidae > Cherax > Cherax destructor. The sequence continues at coordinate 72,953 of WNWK01004989.1, read as the reverse complement.
CTCTGACATTATCACTACTAGGTCCTTCACATTACTTTTTCGCTCTATTGTATGGTTAGAGTTTGTCGTATACCCTGACATATTTTTAATTTCATTAAGTTTTCCATATCTGAGTAGATAAAAGTTCTCCTCATTGAACTTCATATTGTTTTGAGTGGCCCATATGAAGATTTGGTTTATGTTCGCTTGGAGTCTTGTGGTGTCTTCGATGGAGGTCACTGCCATGGCAATCCGGGTGTCATCCGCAAAGGAAGACACGAAGGTAATGGCTTACATCTCTGTCTATGTTTGATATGAGGATGAGGAATAGAATGGGAACAAGTGCTGTGCCTTGTTTAAGAGAGCTTTTCACCTTGGCTGCCTCAGAGTTTACTCTGTTTACTATTACTCTTTGTGCTCTATTTGTCAGGAAGTTATAGATCCATCTACCAACTTTTCCTGTTATTCCTTTATCACGCATTTTGTGCGCCATTACACCATGGTCACAATTGTCTAAAGCTTTTGCAAAGTCTGTGTATACTACATCTCGTTCATAAAGAATTCAATTGGATTGTCGACGCTTAGTGTGGGCAACGGCTCACTCAACACTGAGTCGTGACAAAGGATTTTGAAAACCGACATGTTGGAGATTAAGACACTTAAGCGACATTTGGGAATCTTTATTGAAGAAACGTTTCGCCACACAGTGGCTTCATCAGTCCAATACAAAGCAGAAAGTTGTAAGAAGAGGAGTTTGAGGTAATCAGTCCCTCGGCCTGGAGTCGATGTGTTCAGTCCATCAATCTTGTAGAAAGTACAGTATAGGACAGTAGATGTGGCTTATATACTGTAGTCAGGTGAGGCGAAGCAGTATATAAGCCACTTCTACGGCCCTATGCTGTACTTTCTACAAGATTGATGGACTGAACACATCGACTCCAGGCTGAGGGACTGATTACCTCAACTCCTCCTCTTCTTACAACTTTCTGCTTTGTATTGGACTGATGAAGCCACTGTGTGGCGAAACGTTTCTTCAATAAAAATTCCCAAATGTCGCTTAAGTGTCTTAATCTCCAACACTGAGTCGTATTGGGACTTTATTATCTCACTCATTTCTTCTCTGTCATCTGTGTATGTTCCATCTTGCTTAAGCAGGGACCCAATACTAGATGTTGTTTTTGGCATAAGAGAAAAAGTATTTTTTTTTTTCAATTTCCTTTATGGCTTTTAGTTCTTAATGCGATTCTTGTCTCCTGTAAGATTCCTTCAGCTTAAGTTCATTTTTTGCAAATTCATTGACCAAAATGAAAAACAAAAATAAAAGTTTCTCTTTTTAAATTTAGTAATTTATACAGGAGAAGGGGTTACTAGCCCCTTGCTCCCGGCATTTTAGTCGCCTCTTACAACACGCATGGCTTACGGAGGAAGAATTCTGTTCCACTTCCAAACTTTTTCCTTCTTTTTTTTCTTAAATTCATAGCAAATTAAGGGGGGATATGATTGAGGTGTATAAATGGAAAACAGGAATAAATAAAGGGAATGTAAATAGCGTGCTAAAAATATCTAGTATTGACAGGACTCGCAGCAATGACTTTAAGTTGGAAAAATTCAGATTCAGGAAGGATCTAGGAAAGCACTGGTTTGGTAACAGAGTTGTGCATGAGTGGAACAAACTCCTGAGTACAGTTATAGAGGCTAAAACGCTGTGTAGTTTTAAAAATAGGTTAGATAAATGCATGAGTGGGTGTGGATGGGTGTGAGTTGGACCTGACTAGCTTGTGCTACTAGGTCAGATGCCGTGCTCCTTCCTTAAGTGAATGTGACCTGACCTGGCTGGGTTGGGGCATTGGCTTAAGCCGGTGGGAGACTTGGACGTGCCTCGCATGGGTCAGTAGGCCTGCTGCAGTGTTCCTTCTTTCTTATGTTCGTATGTTCTTAATTCATTGTGCGAACTAGCTTCTGACCAAAGTGTAGACAGAAAGTCCTCTCTTGTTTTACTTGCACTTCAAAGTAAAAAGTTTGGTACTGGACACAGGCGGAAAGAATACTGCAATGTTGACATCGTAATAATATTGGTAGAATTACCGACAATATGTTAAGTAAAAGGACACAAATGCAACTAATGTGACATTTTATTGTGGCAACGTTTCGCTCTCCAGGAGCTTTCTCAAGCCGTTACAAGCGATACATGGACACAGTGGGCTATTATATACTCTCAAAGTGAGGTGAAATACTAGTGGTGGTCGAGGTAGTAGTGATAAGTAGTAGTAGTAGTAATACAATAAGGTAGAACAATCAATATGCACATGAGTAAAAGGTGATAAAACAAATACTTGGGTAGTATAACACTTCTATTCCAGTCAAGATACTAAGACCAAAAGAGGCATCATCATCGGATTCTTCCTAAGAGCTTACCGAATTTGTAGTCCTGAGTTTCTTGACGAGGAATGTACATACATTCACCAAACCTTCACTGATTTACATTTTCCCTCCTTTTTCATCAAAGATTGCAAGAAAAGAGCTCTTCAGATCATTAATTCTCCACGCGTCAACACCACTCCAAACAAAGTTATAATTCTTCCCAACAGCCAGGTTGCATCCAACATTTCTAAAGTATTTGCACAAGCTAACACTAGAGTCGCCATTGCTTCCAGTACTTCTATTAAGAATCTAACCAGGACTAAATCCAAGCACCATGAACCAGTCAACGCAGGGGTCTACACTATACCCTGTGGAGGCTGCGACAGAATTTATGTAGGAGAAACAGCAAGAAACCTCGAAACACGCATCAATGAACACATTAATGCATGCAGAAACGATAACCTGAACAACGCCTGCGTACAACACCGAAATTCCAACAATCATCTCATGAAATTCAAAGACGCCCGACTAGTAATCAAAGAAACTAATTTCCGTAGACGCAAATGCCTTGAATCAGCACTTATCTCTGTTTCTAACACAAACAAAACAAAGGCAGCTTCACCATCTCTGAAGTCTTAGCAAGAATCCTCCTGAAAACAGTTAACCATACCATCACATAGTCTCTCCTGCTAATTCAACACAAGCACATCGTAGATGTGGAACACTCCTACAGGCCTTCTATATTTCAACCTCCAGCATATAATATTTGTCTAACCTATTGTTATACTACCCAAGTATTTGTTTTATCACCTTTTACTCATGTGCATATTGATTGTTCTACCTTATTGTATTACTACTACTACTACTACTACTACTTATCACTACTACCTCGACCACCACTAGTATTTCACCTCACTTTGAGAGTATATAATAGCCCACTGTGTCCATGTAACGCTTGTAACGGCTTGAGAAAGCTCCTGGAAAGCGAAACGTTGCCACAATAAAATGTCACATTAGTTGCATTTGTGTCCTTTTACTTAATGTTGACATCACCAGGACGAGGCTGGGCACCCGCAGGTTGTCAAATGTGGTAAAGAGAAAAAAAGACAAAAATAAGAAAAACAGCAACCCAATTGAAATATTATCAGTGCTAGCATATACTCCGTCACCTCTTATGATTATACAAGACGAGTTTCTTGTTTTATTTGTAAAATACCTTTATTGTCGAAACGTTTCGCCTAGTAGGCTTCTTCAGTCAAATAGAGAGGCAGTAGGTGTAGTAGCGAAATGAAGATGATGTAATCAGTCCATCAACCTTGGTGAAATAGTATTTGAGGTGGTCAGTCCCTCAGCCTAGAGAAGAGGTCAGCTCCATGGTCTGGAACGAAATGAAGCGTTCCAGACCATGAACCTGAACTCTTCTCCAGGCTGAGGGACTGACAACCTCAAATCTACGTCTTCAAGGGTTATGGACTGATTACATCGTCTTAAATAACAAAAAAAAAGCACAATCCTGGAACAATACACAAATAACCCGCACATAGAAGAGGGGAGCTTACGACGACGTTTCGGACCGAAACGTCTTCTATGTGCGGCTTATTTGTGTAAATCGTCTTCACATCTCTACTGCTCCTGCCTACTTTCTGTATTCGACTGAAGAAGCCTACTGTGAAGGCGAAACGTTTCAACAGTAAAGACACCAACTGTTGCATACGTGTCTTACTCATCAACTTCTCAGTATTTTATACCATTTACAACGTATGTAAAATAACCAACGTGTATTAAAACCGTACGCGTGTTGTTCACGTATCAGCGGCTGTGTCGAGGCAAATTTTCCAACACATTACTTTAGAACAAAAATTATTCGAGTTCCCATTATTATGTGAATCTAATTCAGTTATTGGAATAATTATTATAATTACGATAACAAAACAACGCTGGGCTTGTAATTAATAGTAAGAGGTTTGTGTGTGAACCTATCAAATTGTGGGTGTTCTGACCAGCCCCCGGCAACTTGTGGGGTGTCCTGACGAGCCCCCGGCAACTTGTGGGTGTCCTAACCAGTCCCCAGCAACTTTTGGGGTGTCCTGACCAGCCCCCAGCAACTTGTGGGGTGTCCTGACCAGCCCCGGCAAATTGTGGTGTCCTGACCAGTCCCCAGCAACTTGTGGGTGTCCTGACCAGCCCCTGGCAAATTGTGGGGTGTCCTGACCAGCCCCCAGCAACTTGTGGGTGTCCTGACCAGCCCCCAGCAACTTGTGGGTGTCCTGACCAGCCCCCGGCAACTTGTTGGGTGTCCTGACCAGCCCCCAGCAACTTGTGGGTGCCCTGACCAGCCTCCGGCAACTTGTGGGGTGTCCTGACCAGCCCCCGGCAACTTGTGGGTGCCCTGACCAGCCCTCAGCAACTTGTGGGTGCCCTGACCAGCCTCCGGCCACTTGTGGGTGCCCTGAGAGGGCCCCGGCAACTTGTGGGTACCCTGACAGGCTCCCAACAACTTGTGGGTACCCTGACAGGCCCCTGGCAACGCCAACACTATTCACGTTGACCCTGCTACGATTCAAAAGAAAATCTGACACTCAATTCCCTTTCTAAACATCCTGAACTCCCAGCTAACCCTCCACTAATCCACTTATAGAAGTAGCTCCGACAGTGACTCAATCCGACAAGACGTTATAAGCGTGCCATCCTTCGTGAGAAAGATTAGGTTAGGTAAGGTTTGTTAGGAATCAGGACAAGTGTTTCCAGACTCCGGTCTTGGTCATATGATGACCTGCATCTGGAGCTTTTGGTCATCTGACCAAGGCCTTCCGCTGGCTTACCGGTCCACCCCTTAAAAATTATGGTCACGATTATAACCATTAGATCTGGTGGTGTAGCTGAATGGTGGGAAAGAGTGGGACGTAAAGGGTTAAGACTGTGAGGGCTAGTTATAATAATAATAATAATAATAATAATAATAATATTTTTATTTCATTGAAAGTTTACATCGAGATTTTGTAATTACAATTATGAATTGAAGTGCAAAGAGCCACTATCATGCCATGGCATTATGGGCAGTCCAAGTCTGAGCGAAACGTTATCATATGTTTCATTCTCCTATGTAGGGGTAATTTGTGTATAAAGGCTTGTTTATTTTACGTCTTACCGAGTTAGATTAATACTAGGCATCACTTGGTATATTCATGACAGAGTTCACATGAAGTGCGCAGCTATAAACACCTGGATAAGCGCTAGGGGCTCAGAAGCATTTGTAAATACTTCATTCAATGTGGAGGGCGCTCAGATGAGCCTTGTTCAAGCTCTTTACGCCATTTTTTTTAATGTAAACAAAAAATGTCAATGTATTTTTAGACGAGACTGTAAATATGAATCTTGTTAAACCCGATTACTTTGTGTGTGTGTGTGTGTGTGTGTGTGTGTGTGTGTGGTGTGTATGTGTGTGTGTGTGTGTGTGTGTGGTGTGTGTGTGTGTGTGTGTGTGTGTGGTGTGTATGTGTGTGTGTGTGTGTGTGTGTGTGTGTGTGTGTGTGTGTGTGTGTGTGTGTGTGTGTGTGTGTGTGTGTGTGTGTGTGTGGTGTGTGTGTGTTTGTGGTGTGTGTGTGTGTGTGTGTGTGTGTGTGTGTGTGTGTGTGTGTGTGTGTGTGTGTGGTGTGTGTGTGTGTGTGTGTGTGTGTGTGTGTTGTGTGTGTGTGTGTGTGTGTGTGTGTGTGTGTGTGTGTGTGTGTGTGTGTGTGTGTGTGTGTGTGTGTGTGTGTGTGTGTGTGTGTGTGTGTGTGTGTGTGTGTGTGTGTGTGTGTGTGTGTGTGTGTGTGTGTGTGGTGTGTATGTGTGTGTGTGTGTGTGTGTGTATGTGTGTGTGGTGTGTTGTGTGTGTGGTGTGTGTGTGTGTGTGTGTGTGTGTGTGTGTGTGTGTGTTGTGTGTGTGTGTGTGGTGTGTGTGTGTGTGTGTGTGTGTGTGTATGTGTGTGTGTGTGTGTGTGTGTGTGTGTGTGTGTGGTGTGTGTGTGTGTGTGTGTGTTGTGTGTGTGTGGTGTGTGTGTGTGTGTGTGTGTGTGTGTGTGTGTGGTGTGTGTGTGTGTGTGTGTGTGTGTGTGTGTTGTGTGTGTGGTGTGTTGTGTGTGTGGTGTGTATGTGTGTGTGGTGTGTATGTGTGTGTGGTGTGTATGTGTGTGTGTGTGTATGTGTGTGTGGGGTGTGTGTGTGGTGTGTATGTGTGTGTGGTGTGTATGTGTGTGTGGTGTGTATGTGTGTGTGGTGTGTATGTGTGTGTGTGTGTGTGTGTGTGTTAGTTACCATTTTGTCCTAGGCACATGTCGATTAGACACTAGGCCTGTTTGTGTGTGTGTGTGTGTGTGTGTGTGTGTGTGTGTGTGTGTGTGTGTGTGTGTGTAAGGAAACACTTCGAAATGTTTCCGCCCCGCCGGGAATTGAACCCGGGCCCTCCGTGCGTGAAGTGTGTGTGTGTGTGTGTGTGTACTCACCTAGTTGTAGTTGCAGGGGTCGAAACACATCTTCTGGCCCCGCCTCTTAACTGGCCCCTACTCGCTCACTCTTCCCGCTCCATGAGCTTTATCATACCTCTTCTTAAAGTTATGTATGGATCCTGCCTCCACTACATCACTTCCCAGACTATTCCACTTCCTGACAACTCTGACTGAAGAAATACTTCCTAACATCCCTGTGGTTCATCTGAGTCTTCAACTTCCAACTGTGACCCCTTGTTGTTGTGTCCCATCTCTGGAACATCCTGTCTCTGTCCACCTTGTCGATTCCTCTCAGTATTATATATGACGTTATCATATCCCCCCTATCTCTCCTGTCTTCCAGTGTCGACAGATCGATTTCCCTTAACCTCTCCTCGTAGGACATAGCCCTTAGCTGCGGGACTAATCTTGTTGCAAACCTTTGCACTTTCTCTAGTTTCCTTACATGCTTGGCTAGGTGAGGGTTCCAAACTGGTGCTGTGTGTGTGTGTGTGTGTGTGTACTCACTTATTTGTACTCACTTATTTGTAGTTGCAAGGGTCGAGTCGTAGCTCCTGGCCCCTGCTCTTCGCTAGTCGCTACTAGGTCCACTCTCTCCCTGCTTCAAGTGTGTGTGTGTGTGTGTGTGCGAGTTACCAATTTATACTCACCGATTTGTGTCTGCGGGGGGTTGAGACTCAGCCCCTGGCCCCGCCTCCTTAACCACTTTGACCGGCATCACTTATTTCTGATTTCTTGGGTCTCATCATATCTACGTTGCAAGTTGTGCACTAAGTTTGCCTCCACCACTGCCTCCTCCAAGTCATTCCATTTCTCTACCACCCTGAGATTAGAGAAATACTTCCTTACATTCCTGTAACTCATTTGAGTGTTCAACTTCAATCTGTGTCCCTTTGATCCTGGCTTTCTTAATTCAAGCATGCTGGTTCTGTCCGACCTATTAATTCCTCTTAGGATTTTGAATGAAGTAATCATGTCTCCCCCTTTTCCTTGTCTCCGAAAAGGTCGTCAGGTTCAGTTCCTTCAACCGGTTCTCATAGGACGTTTCTGTCTGTTCTGGTGCTAATCTGGTTGCAAACCTTTGGACCTTTTCTAGCAACTCCAGCTGTACTGGAATGAAATCTTTGAAGCTTTTGTAGTTGAACTCATAATAGAATACTTAATGACATTCTCATTGCTCTGACGGATTTCAACACTTTGTATGAGCCTCATCCCGCGTGATGGAAGATGACAAGGAAACATAAAATATCTTTTGTTTCCATTGCATAACATAGTTTAGGGTAGCAACATATTGCTGATGCTAACCAAAAAGAAAAATGTTTGCCATGGCATGAGTTCCAAGCTGAGACCTAGTACTCAGTGGCTGGCCAAACATAGATCATATAAACAATACTGAAAGATTCTTTGATCAGTTTCCTAATTGCTTTTCAAAGGTTTACTAATCTTGAAACGGCCGTTAACCGGTTTTTATGCAATTCTGGCGATATGTTTGGTGTTATATTTACCCCTCAGGTCCTTTTTACCTTCTGGTATTTATAGCTTATCTTCGCCCGTGCTGTACTTAGTGTCAGGTCTGCCCTCTCCTCCTAAGTTCTTGCATTGCTTTTGACCGAACTCGAGAAGTCACCTGTTTGACTACATCTGCAGTCTGCTGAAGTCTCTCTCGAGTTTATCACTGTCCACTCCTATTTATCTTCTCATTAGCTTTATATCTTCAGCAAACATTGACATATAGAACCTACTTCCCTTTGAGGGCATTTACAAATGGTAGGAACAGTACTTGCGGAGTTCCACCCGTTAATCTTTCCCATTCGGATGTGTCATTACTTTCTGTTACTCTCTGTCTTCTACCACTGAAGTACTTCTTCATTCACTGGAACATTCGGCCTTTTAACCTTGATTTTTCTTCTAATTTTCTGGACTTATCTCTGGTGTGATTCTGTATCAAAGTTTTTTTTATGGTCCCCCCAAAATGTAATCCACCCAATATTGACTTTGCTTGATTTTTTATGACTATCGTAAAATTTCAGAAAATTAGCAATGCAGGATTTTTCAGCCATAAATCCGTGCTGATTTTCTATAAAAAAATATTCCCTTCCAGCGTCCCATTATCATTTTCCATTCAATCTTCTCTAAAACTTTTGAAAACACATCTTAGAGATACTGACCTGCTGTTTAGAGCCTCACGTCTGTCCTTTTTTCATGTAAAGGGGGGACTATATTTGCCTTTTTCCTGACTATTGGTTGAAAACCTTTGTTGTTAGGTTATATAGTTGTTCAGCCCAGTCTCTCAGCATCCATGGCGATATTATTATTTGTTGTAGTCTCATCATTATTTCTTTGGTTGTGCTGATACTCTCCAGAATTTGTATCTTTCAATAGTTCCTCACTTTACTCTGTGAAGACTTTCTTCGAATCTTTCGTAAGCACTTTACATACTTCTCTCTCATTCTTTGTTAGCGCCCCTTCCTTCTTCCTCAGCCTTATCACTTGATCCCTCACAGTTATCTTTTCTTGTAAGTGCTTGTTGAGTAACTTTGGTTCATATTTGGTCTTTGATGCTAATAATCTTTCCAAAATGCCTTTCAGCCTCCCTCTTATTCTTACATTTTCGTTGTTAGCACTCTTGCTTGCTTCTCGATTTTCCGCATTTTTATTTGCTCCTCCTCTTGTGCTCTATGTTCTTTTATTTACCATGATCCTTCACGTTTCCTGCTTTTCTTCTTGCATGGTTTGAATCTTTCCTTTGCTTCTAGGTTCCTTGAGTATTACTTCCATTTCTAGCACAGTTATGCCTTTGCTCAGAAAATTTCTCCTGCCATCATAGTCCCCTCTTCCATAGTCCCATTTTCTGTTACTCAATTCCTCTCTTTCTTTCTCTATTCCCCTTTCCACCAGGTACTCAAAACTTAGTACTACATGATCGGCGGTTTGTCTTGATACTGCGTGATCAATTTCTGCCATGTCAGATTTATTTTGTGTGAAAACCAGATCAAGTCTCACTGGTTCATCTTCACACGTTGACCCAGAGAGTTCATTACTACCTCCATAAGTTTTGTTCTCTATGTTTCTGGTCCTCCATGGGATCTTAGTCTTCCCAGTCTCCTTGTGGTTGAAGTCTTAATGCAAACCATCCTCCCTACATTATTATTATAATCAAATAAAGCTCTTAACCGACAAGGGTCATGCAGCGATGCAGAGCAGAAAATAGTGCCAGAGCTATAAACAGCTAGGTGGAGAGGGATCAGAGGCGAGGGAAGAAAAGGGCTGGAAGGGACGCTAGAGGCTATGTCTAAGTTCGAACCGTCGGAACCTCCTAAAGGGGAAGGGAAAAGGCAGACGCTACATGAACATACAAGGGAGGCAACTGGAGAGAAGACCGGAGTGAAGATGAAGAGAAAACGGACGGAGTAAGCAGGGGCCGATCAAATAACGAGCTTCTACTAACGTCTGAGACCAACCTGTACGTAGAAGGAACCCGAAGGTCATGAGAAGGGACAAAGTAACGAAGGCAATGAGCATCACGACGATCGGTTAAGGAAAGAACATTCGCCTCAGCATAGAGGCTTTCAACAAAAGATGAACGTAAGGCACCAAGGCATAAACGTAGACCCTGATGATCAAGGGGATCTAATTTAGAAAGAGTTGCAGGAGAAGCTGCAGAATAGACTTGGTCGCCATAATCCAGCTTTAACAAGACTAGGGTGAAATGCAAACGGAGTAGAGTCTGGTGATCCATGAACAATGCGCAAGAATTTTAAGGAGGTTTAGCCGACCATGGCAAGCTACCTTCAAAGAGGAAATGTGAGGTTTCCATGTCAACCAGGCGATCGAATTGAAGGCCAAGAAACTTAACCGTATCACATTCCGGGATACGTAAGCCGTGCAAATACAATGGAATATCTGGGACAAGAGGACGTCTAGTGAAGGTAATGAAATGGGTTTTCGCACTAGAAAATTTAAATCCATGAAAAGTGGCCCAAAGGGAAACACGGTCAATAGCAACCTGAAGGAAGGCCGCTACCAGGCCAAGTCATTTCGCACATACGTATCTAAGTGGAGCAAGGAATCCAAAGTAGAGCGGCCCTTGCGAAAGCCATATTGGTGAGGAGAAAGACTATTGTGAATTTCCAAATACCATATTAGACGTCTATTCACCAATCGTTCCATCACCTTGCAGACTACACTGGTCAGAGCAATGGGAGGATGGTGAGAGGTATCAAGCTCCGAAGTTCCTGGTTTGCTGAGGAAACAAGATTGAAAAGACGCAAAAGTACTGTAAGGGCTGTAGAATGCAGATTCTGAAGCATACGGATATGAATATCATCAGACCCAGCCGCCGATGACCGGCAAGCGGAAAGCTCTTAGAGAGTAAAATTTACGTTATACGGCTTCATCCCATTAGAAGAGAAATCCAAGGGCGATTGCTCCCTGGCAGACTTAGAAGCAAGAAACGAGGGACAGAGACTAAGCCCTTGGGAGACACGGACAAGATAGTTCCCGATTTCCATGGCAACTTCAAGAGGTTCAGCAATACTGACACCAGCAACCCGCAAAACGGGAGCTGGGTTCGGAGCGTACTTGCCACACAACTTCCGTACGTTTTTCCAAACTGCACACATAGGGGAAGTCGAGGTAACGGTAGAAACGTAGTCATACCAACAAGTGCGTTTAGCGTCGTGACTGCCCTTGCTCACTTAGAATCCAAAAGACGATCTGTGGTCCGATTATATCGATAACAGCCCCAAGCAGCCCGTTTCAAACGCACTGTACGGGCACACGCAGGAGACCATCAAGGCACACATGTCTGAGAATGCCTACCTGAGGTTTGAGGAATAGAACGTGATGCTGCAGTCAAAACTAAGTTCGAAAATTGGTGCACCAGCTCATCAATAGAGGACGAAGAAGGGTCCCAACAAAAAGCAGTAAGACGAGAATGTTAGTCCTAATTCGCTCGTCCAAATTGCCAACGGGGGCTACGAGGCGGTCTGGAATACGTAGTAGAAGTAAGAATAATAAAAAAATGATCACTGTCGTGCAAATCCGGGAGAACAGACCAAGCGTAATCAAGGGCAATTGACGAGGAACAGATAGAAATATCAATGCAAGAGAGAGACTGAGTGCGAGAGTCAAAATGGGTGGGAGCATCTGTATTTAAAACATGAAGAGGATGAGAAGTGAGAAGAGTCTTTAACTGATCACCGCGAGAGTCACAGTGGGACCCTCCCCAAAGATGATGATGAACATTATAATCACCTAACAACAAGATGGGCGGCGACAAAGAAGATATCAAGAACGCTACATCCGAGATACAGAATGCATGGGAAGGGGAGAGATATAGAGAGCAAACTGTATACTACCTGCGCAAATAAATACGGGCTGAAGTATAATGCAACAGAGAACGAAGAAAGACCTGTTGAAACTGCATACCAACGCACACGAGAAGCGCACTCTCATTAAAAGTTTCATCAGGAAAGGGATCAGAAGAATGCATCAGCACACAGCCCAAAACGGGATGGATATCAGCTGAACGAACTTTAGGATCTTGTAACCTGACACATACTGGTGAAAACTGGGAGAGCAACACCTGGAGCTCTCCCCGATTACCCCCTCGCATGGGTTAGTAGGCCTGCTGCAGTGTTCCTTCTTTCTTATGTTCTTATGAATATTCCATTGTAAATAAGTCATTATTCACAAAGATAGGTAAGCAAACAATTAGAATCGATAAAATCTATGAGCTAGTAGGGTCAGTGAAGTCAATGTGTGGAGGCAACGGAAAGCGTGTAAGCAAGGAGGAATCGGATTGCTGCGAGGGTTGTGAAAAATAAGAAGGGCAGAATGAGGCGCACCGGTGTTCATCGAGGGTTTCGTCTCCGCAATATAGTAGGAGATAGCGTCAAGTGTCTCAGCGGACAAGGAAGATGCCGATACCATGACTTCAAAGACAGTTGAGGAAGAGAAAGTATAGATCGTGGATACTATGGAGGGAATCAAAGAGGTCTGAGAGAAGAGGGGAGTATGAACTTGGTGAGATGTGCCGGCGGGGACAGAAGAGTCCTGCGGTGGAACAGGAGAGGAAGGAGGTTGGAAGGGGACTGGGGAAGAAGTCTGGGGAGGAACAGGAGAAGAGGGGACCACATGAAGGGGGTGAACCTCTACCTTTATGTGAGAGTTAGAAGGGGGTGAGAATTAGGCACCGTGGCCGAAAAGGAAAACTGTTGGGGAATTGAAAGCACCGGAGGAATGCGAAGAGACTTGGACTTAGGAGACAGGTTCAACTTTGCAGGTGATAGGCGTGAAGAAGATGCAGGCGTACAAGGCCTCGCAGACTGAGAAACTAGCCGGAGAGAAGATGAAGAAGTAGAGGTAGAAGAGGTAAGGAAGTGGGGGTTTCAGAGGGTAAAACTGCAAAAGAATTAGAGAGGGGGGTAATAATGGAAGACACGGCACCGGAGGAACTGGTAGGCGGGGGGACCGTCAAGGTTGGAGGTCTCCTAACTACTCGAGAATAAGGAAGAGGGGAAGATTTTCCTGAAGGCAGAGCCGAGAGACAGCCATAGCATAAGTAAGGCCTTCGCTCTCCTTAAGACAATGGATTTCATGTTTATTAAGATAGATCTGACATCGGCAGGAAAAGTGGGGGGAAGACAGCAAGATGTATCGGCATGATCCGCGGCACCTCAGACCGGGCACTCTGCCACAGACCTGTAGCATTTAGCTGGATGTCCGAAGAGCCAACAATGACACTGTTGGGGTGTAGGGACCACTTTACAGATCTCTAGGCGATGTCCCACGATATAAACGGAAGATGAAAGTTCATGTTACTGGGAAAGTGCCTCCGCCCGCGAGTGGGCAGGACATATGTATCGTATCCACTTTGAGACTAGGAAGGTCCTGAAGAGCTAATTGCTCTAAAATGTCGTCACCGCACGACGGAAAATCACACTGTACAATAGTAAGTGGTAAGGCCACCGTACCACTGTAAGAATTGAGAGTAGCGTTCCTGTGAATTGTGATAGGAACGTTATCAATGGAAGTAAGATGAGAAAGATCATGAGTTTGGTCTGGGTTGTGAACAGTAACGATGTGCGCACCGCTCTGAAGAGCGTGGAAGGACATCCACCACACTACTATGTCACTTTCTCACAAATTGTTTACAGTATTTTTCTATGTTAGGTTAGGATAGGGTAGGTTAAGTTGCCCTATACTCATAGAAAATGTAACATTAAAAAACTATATATATATGATAAAAGGCGATTAAAACCAAGTCTGTGTAAATAGAAAACGGGCAGCCACTGGGCATGGCTGCAATAAAAAGTCATATTTCATCTGTTCAAGGCGCAGCCAACAGACTGGGTTTACACCAGTGCCATGAGGTCTGGCTAAGAGAACGGGCTGCCTAGTACTAGGTGTTCAACTTTACTTCTTGCCTTCTCAGTCTCGGTTTCAAATATCGTTGTCCTCTTATTGTGATGATTCCAGTATTCGTAAGCTGTCGGAAAATGCTAAGAAACTAATTTTTGTAACTTAGAAAGAAAAATAAACGATGTAATGTGAAGAAAGGATCGAGTCTCCATTACTCCTTCCCCGAGCTGTACATGTCCCTCGGGGTTAGTGCGTCACTCAAATGAATATTAAGTTTGGATGCACTTGCCGCGAGTTCAACTCCCACCCATACCGTGGTTTGCTTGGAGAAGTGTACTGTGCACTAGCAGATGGAAGATCGAGCCTTCACCGCTTCATGCCTATATAACCTCAGCTAGTTCATCGCTTCACATAAATATAAGAATGAATGCACAGCCGCGCACCGACATATTGCTGCTGTTTGCACAGACTTGCACGTAATTAGATTTGTCTTAACTTTTGCCGACAGTTTTCCGAAAACTTGAAAATGCGACGTAGGATCTGCATACAAAAACTTGTCCCTCGGAGCCTTGTTCTTGTGTCTTCATGAGACGACTACGTGGATGTGGAGGGTAAGTGGATGGTGGGTAGGTGGGTAGGTGGGTGGAGGGTGGTGGGTAGGTGGATGTTGGGTAGGTGAATGTTGGGTAGGTGGATAGTGGATAGTGGGTAGGTGGATGGTGGGTAGTTGGATGGTGGGTAGGTGGATGGTGGGTAGATGGATGGTGGGTAGGTGGATGGTGGGTAGGTGGATGGTGGGTAGGTGGATGGTGGGTAGGTGGATGGTGGGTAGGTGGATGGTGGGTAGATGGATGGTGGGTAGGTGGATGGTGGGTAGGTGGATGGTGGGTAGGTGGATGGTGGGTAGGTGGATGGTGGGTAGGTGGATGGTGGGTAGGTGGATGGTGGGTAGGTGGATGGTGGGTAGGTGGATATTGGTAGGTGGGAGTACGTGGGTGTGTGTAAACCTGCTTTGCGGCTTCCGAATTTAACACCAGTGGTCTATGGGAGTAAAACGCAATAAAATAAAACTAGTCTTCCTTGGCTAATTTTGGGTCAATGAATATGGAAATTATTCTTAAAATTGTAAATTGAATTTGTTCATAAATATATGGACTCAGGCTGGGTGTTATCCTTGACTTGGGAAGAAAGGAAGGAAGAAAAGAAAGAAGGAAGGAAGGAAGGAAGGAAATGAAGGAAGGAAGGAAGGTGGGTAAGTAAACTGTTCAAAGAAAAAGCTCTTTATTCAAACCACAATATTGTTGAAAATAAATACAATTTCCTATATTTCTCATCAGCAGCTCCTTTTTTTTCTTTGTAGTAGGGGATACCTGGAGTATACCTGGAAGCTGTTCCGGGGGTCAGCGCCCCCGCGGTCTGGTTCACGACCAGACCTCACGGAGGATGGAGACAAACTTGTACTGAATAGACCACCAATTGTACAACTTGCTTTGATTTAGGCACTGTTTTTTTAACAACTGTAATAACAGAAAACAGATGATTCACTCGGAATTATGTATTATATTACCCAGCTAACTGGACTGTGTCAATTCATTCCTGGAAGTCATACAGTGCACACCGTGTTAAACGTTTAGGTGTTTGCTTTTAACAACGATTTCTTTTAGCCAAATTTGGATAAAGATGCCTCGTAATTCCATTAACAGAGCAAATAATTTTTGTTATGGTCATAAGCGTTTTCAGCATCCCTAAAACCAAGTGAAATTCCTTTATTCTACAAGGCACAAAATTGTTCAGAATTGTTCCCGAAGGGTACACCAAAAAAAAAAACCTTAAGGTCTCTAAAGAACGCCCCTAAAGCCTCGCTGGCATATGAAAATCACATGGTACCAATGTCATACATAGTATCCAGAAAATATACAGATATGAATGATTCGTCATTTCATCTGTTTTAAGGCATCGGGAATCAAATTTCACCACTATTTTT
This sequence comes from Cherax destructor, assembly GCA_009830355.1. Lineage (NCBI taxonomy): Eukaryota > Metazoa > Arthropoda > Malacostraca > Decapoda > Parastacidae > Cherax > Cherax destructor. The sequence goes on along the minus strand of WNWK01004989.1, from coordinate 56,777 downwards.
ATTGTTAATTATACCTGAAGCATATCGATTAAAAGTATGATAATCAGTATTTCCATCCCAGCCATAGACATACACTATTATAAAATGAAAATTAAAATGCTTGAGAACAAACATTTTACAACATTTTAATGGCTTTCAAGTGATACTGAATTACCATACTAAGTTGATACACATTGAGGTAAGATTAAATAATGAGCTCATTTATGATCACCCCGGCCGAGCTTAGTCACTGGACGCTATTTTAACACACCGTCTGATTCGCAACTCAGATTTATTCTTTCCATTCATCACAACCCGGAGTTTATTCTATGGATTCATAATAACTCAAGTTTATTCTATGCATTCATGGTTACTACATTAACAAGGTTCGGAGTTAGGTTTGATTTTGTTTGGTAACGTTTTCTTAGGTAAGGTGAACTTATGTTGGGCAAGATTTGGTTTCATTTAGTTTGGTTATGTTAGGAAGAGTTTGGTTAGAGTAGATAAAGGATGTCAGTTATGTCACATGTAGCTCCATATTTCATATGCTGATATACTGCAGGTTGTGTGCGATTACTATTGTACCCTACATGAATACCAGGTCAGTCTTACCAATGAAGGTAAAATGAAGGTAGTCTTACCAATGAAGGTAAGATGAAGGTAGTCTTACCAATGAAGGTAAGATGAAGGTAGTCTTACCAATGAAGGTAGTCTTACCAATGAAGGTAGTCTTACCAATGAAGGTATTAGCTGTGAAGATCATGTTCTCCACAATATTGCCATTGGTGATCTTGTGGTAAACGAGTTTGAATACCGCACGAGATGTATTCTTGAGTCTTGGTGCCAATACGATGCTGTGATGAAGGAACATAGAATAATTCAAGACACTCTCCACGAAGTCTTCTTCCGAAGGCAGTTGCATGGAAACAGTGCTGGGATTGACTGTAGTGAGCTGAAAAAGGTTGTGCCCTCGAGAGGAAACCAGGACTCGGAAGGGGAGTCATGTTTATGACCAATGAAACCGTATTACGACGTTCAATGGTGGAAACTTAGCATTCAGTTACTACAGCTCACTCGCTAGAACTGAAATGCCGCCGTGAGACTGCGCATCAAAGTGGTGCTGATAATATATTCTCTGGGGAATCATGGATTTTCGCTTGAATGTCAACAGTTATCAGTACCTTAAGTTCTCAAGTTACTGATCTGCATGATCACCCATGGCCCATCATGCGATATAAACATCGAAGAACACCAGTCAGCGCTGAACAATGCTTAGCTGATAATTATTGAACAGTAGTTTAAAGATGAAGAAACGTCACACTTCGAAGAAAACATCATTACCTGTACACTTTGGTCTCTTCTTCCACTCACTGTTCGTAAGTCAGCAGGCTGTGGACACATTTGCACAGCTTGGTCTGTCAATCAACTTCAACTGTGTTCAGTATCTTGCTTGCTCAGTCGACACCGAGTCCATTCTCTACTGGCCTAGGAAGCACTGTCTCAAGTCTCGGACGTTGAGTGAGTTTAGACGAGCAGACTGTGCAAGCGAACACCAAACACAACTTTCAGGAGAGATACGACAGAGTCAGCAACACAGGAAACTTATGAAACCAGTCATACGAGGTTAAAAAAAAACCACACATTCCCTCCCTCATTCTTCCACTCCACAGCCAGTCACTCTCCTAACACTCACACCTACACACAAGCTCACACACACTTCTCTTCTGATACTTGCCCTCGATCTTCTCCGCCCCTAATTCTCTCCACTGTCATCCACTGTTTCTTCCCATCCTCCTGCAACACTGCTTCCTGTAATATCCCGTGACATACCTGTGACCATTTTCGAGGGTTTTACCCTGGCAGTCCAGCCTGAGGCCTAACTTTCCTTTTAACTGCCTAATCAACATAACTTAAAAAACAAGAGTAGTGAAAGCGATAGATAATAAAGCTCAAGACAAACAGTTGCAAAGTCAGAGGGAGACAAAAGATCAAGAGAAATGCTACACATGTCAGTCAATGAAAAATATCTAAGAGTGAATATCATGCCTAGTGTTACACTACAGGTCAACAAAAATGACAAATGTCTTTAGGGACCTCGCACTCGCACCTAACTTCTCTCCCAGAGTGAAGTGCCTGTGACACTGAATAGCCTTGACTTCAAATACATTACAGGGAAATGAAAAAAACTGCCTTCAGAACCCTTAAAGGGAATTATGCACGACTGAAAATTATTCAGTCTTAAATCCTTGAATATACAGCTTTGGCTTAGTCTCTCAAATAAATTAGTTCAAATCTTGAGAAAGTCAGATTTGCCACTAGACTCGACCTTCAGCTATGCCTCATGATCAACGAGAATGAGCTAGAGAAATGGAACCTGAACAGGACATTTTATTTTGGCCGAGAGTGTGAGGGGAAGGTGAGCACCTGTGGAAGCTTTTCACTGATACGAGTCACAGGAAAGCCAGGAAGCCCTTTTAAATTTTAAAGCTGAAATGACAGTAATAATGTAAGGGTGGACCGGTAAGCCAGAGGAAGGTCTCGGTCCCACGACTAAAAGCTCCACTGAGCGTATTATGATTGTGAAACGCGCCAGCAGAAATTTGCCATGGCAGGTAAATTACCGCTCTCCCCATCCTCCTTGACCTATGAATATGTGAAATAGTGTCGGGTGAGGAGGTTGTGGAGTTGAATACCATACTTGGATTCAAAATCAAATATGATGAACTTTAAGACGCCAGGAACTCACTTCGTCGATCGATTGAAAGTCAAGTTGCAGATCTACCTGGCGCTCCACTCCGTGAGCACAGCTCAGCCTAAGTATGGCTATGTGCGAGTATTACTCGACGTAAATATACGTAGCTAGGTGTGAGTATAGCTCGGCGTGAGTGTAACTCGGTAAGGAAATATGTATAATGGTACACTATTTTAGTATCCACTCAGCGCCCGAGCGGCCACCCGCTACCTCACGAAATCGACATTTTCAGTCTCGTCCAGAGAATAATGTAAACACAATTTCAAGGACGTGTTCCCTGAAGTGCTGCGTTAATATCGAGTACACTTCCAAGGCAACTGTGAAACAGCGACTCTCTCTGGTACATTTACCCGCTATTGCTCTTTATATAGGATAATTATTACTTGCAAAGGGCCCAGGACTGGCCGCAGTCACTTCTAAAATTTCTTCTCCCATGCTTCTAAAACTTACTCATTTATCTGACACTGTGCCCATTATTATTTTTCGCCTTGTCCTTTCTCTTATGAAGAGTGTCTTCTTTCCATATCTACGTCACCCTGGTTAAAGTCTGGTTAAGGTTTTGATAATTTCACTGTTGTCTTCTTGACGCTTTTGATGACTTCACTGTTGTCCTTTGAATGAAGCTACTTGATAACTTACTGTTGTCCTCCACTTCCTGTCCGAATCTCCTGTTGCTTGCTGGTTCTTTATGAACTACTGATACTACATTTTAGTTCTTCCTGTTATTACTACACTTAATATATAACATGTGATATGGAATTGCCAAGGTTGTGTCAGGTTCACTACTCATACGGAAGTGAGAAGCTCCTAGGAAAAAAGAGTTTGTGTGATGGGCGACATTTGATGTACAAGATGTGGAAGGACGAGCTGGGTAGGGATATCTGGCAGGCAGTGACCGTTACATCCCCTTGGCACTGACGCCCATACATGGCACTATTCACAATTCCCTCATACCACACACGGCACCCTTAACACTGCCATGTACATCATCATCACTAGACTAACTGTGATCTTGATGAAATGTTACTCAGAGATCCCTCGCCGCTCTATAGTCTTCCTCCGCCATGGGAATAGGAGGGACAACAATAGAGGAAGAGGAGGAAGAATAAAGAGGAAGAGGAGGAGCAACAGTAACAAGAGGAAAAGGAGGAGAAGGAGAAATGGAGTTAACCTTGGCAATCTATTTCACTTGGCTGACGCGGTATTTGTTATGGCTTCCTGGCGGTACCACCCACAACACTAACTTTGGGGGCTTCCACATGCACCATTCTGTATGACCTGTCCGCAGACACAAATAAGCGCAAACACAAATATATATATATATATATATATATATATATATATATATATATATATATATATATATATATATATATATATATATATATATATATATATATGTATGTATATGTCGTGCCGAATAGGTAAAATTGGTCAATTAGCAAGAACTCATTTAAAATGAAATTCCTTTGTAATATTTTCTCTTATACGTTTAAAAATATATATATTTTTCATTTATGTTAATGTAAAAATTAATAATTTTGTACCAAAAGACCTTAGAAAACTTACCTAACCTTATTATTACAAGCGCAATTTGATTTAGCCTAATCCAACTAAATATATATTAGATAAGTTTAGAATAATTTAATAAGAAACAAACACAATGAAATATATATTTTTCGTTAGGTTCAGAATAATTTTGCACAATTATTTCATACACAAATTTTCGCTTGCCTTATTCGGCAAGAAGAGCGTTGTTAATTAAGCCAAAATCGCAAGTTTTACGAGCACACACACACACACACACACACATACACACATACACACAAGCTGTATTTCCGGATACTTCCTTTAAAGCCTCATATATATATATATATATATATATATATATATATATATATATATATTATATATATATATATATATATATATATATATATATATATATAGTACGTGCCGATTAGGTAAAACTGGTCAATTAGCAAGAACTCATTTAAAATTAAGTCCTTTCTAAAATTTTCTCTTATACGTTTAAAGATGTATTTTTTCATTTATGTTAATGTAAAATTTATAATTTTGTACCAAGAGAAACTTTGAAAACCTACCTAACCTTATTACAACAAGCGCAATTTAATCTAGCCTAACCCAACTAAATATATTTTAGATACGTTAACATTAATTTAATAATAAAGAAACACAATGAAATATATTTTTTTCGTTAGGTTCACAATTATTTTTGCGAAATTATTGCATACACAAATTTTCGCTTGTCTTATATGGCAAGGTGAGCGTTGCTATATAAGCCAAAATCGCAAGTTTTACCTAATCGGCACGAAATATATATATATATATATATATATATATATATATATATATATATTGTCGATTATGTAAAAACTGGTCAATTAAGCAAGAACTCATCTAAAATTAAGTCATTTCTAAAATTTTTCTTATACGTTTAAAGATATATTTTTTTCATTTATGTTAATGTAAGAATTTATAATTTTGTACCAAGAGAAACTTTGAAAACCTACCTAACCTTATTACAACAAGCGCAATTTAATTTAGCCTAACCTAACTAAATGTATTTTAGATACGTTAACATTAATTTAATAATAAACAAACACAATGACATATATTTTTTTCGTTATGTTCAGAATGATTTTGGCGAAATTATTGCATACACAAATTTGCACTTGTCTTATATGGCAAGGTAAGCGTTGCTATTTAAGCCAAAATCGCAAGTTTTACCTAATCGGCACGACATATATATATATATATATATATGGTGGTAGCAGGAGCGTACTTTACCACTGTGCTATGAGGCGAAGTACCGAAAAAAAATTCTGTACATATTACCGTCAGCGTCACCGTCAGCGACCACAGTCTTGCCGCCGCCCAAGCAGCTTCCACAGTAAATCATTCCCATCAAAGCCACATCATTAATAAAGTCAGTACAAGCCGTAATAAACGACTGTTAATGAATAAACAGAAAGATGGAAGGGGGTTAGTTTCAAAAGTTATCCTTCTATTACTGACACAACTGTTATAAGGAATAGGCAAGACAACAGCTGCAATAACCTTGGTTTTTCCCAGTCCACGAGATGGATGCGGTCTGTTCGTGTTACGATGGGTTATTATGGTTGGTAACCACTCACGCTAAGTTTTTTTGTTTTTTGTTTTGGGCATCCGGAAAATTCCGTCGATTCTCTGACACTACAGACAGCATCTATTACAACTGCTTCTCGTCTTTGGTTAGGTGGCCACTGTACTGATGGACGAAAGTAACAACTAGCCTGGCGTGGGGTTCACCACCCTGTGGTTTTCCATAGCCTTAAGCGCAGTCTGAAACTCAGTTTTTTTTTCCATTCAGTATTATGTTTGCTCAAGAACCTGCAGACAATTGTTGCTGTCTGAAACAACTCTTCGAGTGCTTAGTCACAAGGCTGACGAGCCGACAGGTGGGCTGGCAAGCTTCAGAATCTGCTCTTCACCTTCTTTCCGTTTAGTTGCAGACAGAAGAACATCAGCATTGTAGAAGACCAATGGAATTATTTCCTTAGAAATGCCAAAGTTTCCTGCTAGCTTCTGGCTGGCTGCTTTGAAAAACTTTTGCTGTTAATACAATCTCAGTGATTTCAAGAAGTGAAGGTCCTGGGCATTAGCTGAAGCAGCTGTGGGAGCAGTGAATTGTACTCTCATATATACGAATAAAACAAAGATGTTCATATCTTCAGTTGCTTCACCTACTAATTGTTGGAAAGATCTAGAAGCTTTCCTTTCCCTTCCCATTCATTTTAACCCCCGTTCTCCCTCACCCCAGCTAGTTGTACCCCTAATCCCTTTGCTCTCACCCTCACAATATTTTATCGACGACTCCCGGAGCCTGGGGTATAAGTACGACGGCTGTATATCTGGGTAGTATCTTCTTTCTAATGCAACCTGAGACTACCACAGAGACTTTACTCCCTCGACATCTGCTCCATGACCGCTCATGGCGTTTTTCTCTTTTTCTGCTTCATCCTGTTTCTTTCTGGGGAGTTCTGTCCGCCTCTTGAAGGTTTCATCCTCCAAAGGGGAAGTCCCTTTATGACTCACGAAATAACATGATTGCAAACAAACCACATAACGTGTGGACTTACGGACTGGCCTGGAGTTTTAGGACTAACTCGCCATGGGTTCAGACCCCTCCCGTTCAGTGTTTATTTTTTGAGTCCCTTTACTTCGAACATAAGAATATAAGAAAGTAGGAGCACTGTAGCAGGCCTTCTGGCCCATACTAGGTCCAACTCACACCTACCCACACTCACTCATGTACTTCTCTTATCTATTTTTAAAGTTACACTGTTTTCGCTTCAGTGACGCTACTCAGGAGTTTGTTGCACTCATCCACAACTCTATTACTAAATCAGTGCTTTTCTATATTTTTTCTAAATATAAATATTTCCAACTTGAACCCAATGCTGCGAGTCATGTCTTGTTTAGATATTTTTATCGTGTTGTGTATATCCCTTTTATTTATTCCTGTATTCCATTTATACACTTCAATCCTACCCTCCCTAATTCTACGCCTTTCTAGAGAGTTCAGATTCCCCCCAGTTTCTTGTTCTCAGAATTAATTTTGTCATCCTTCTCTGTATGGTTTCCACCGTATTTATGTCCATTCTATAATACGTGACCAGCATAATCTAAATGAAGCCTTACCAAGGAAATATAATCCTGAAGCATAATCTGAGAACTCCTGTTATTTATAGTTCTTGATATGGAGCCAAGAATTCTATTAGCTTGAGGGGGTTCCATCTTCTCCTAAGAAGTTCCCTTCCGTCTCGAGGTTTAAATCAACCGCCTTTTGAGAGGTTCTACTCCAATTTTAGAAGTCCATTTTCGTCCTGAGAACTCCCTTTCTTTTTCCGATGATTCCATTCCTCCATCGAAATGCTCTCTTCTCTTCTGTGACGTACCTTTGTCTCCACTCCCGATTCATCATAAATTCTCCTGAATGATTCCATTTTTCCTAGAAGGGTATCTTCCCTTCCTGAAGGGTCCCATTCCTTCCTGTAAAGTCCTCCCATTCATTTCCTTCTAAAAGGCCCTTCCCCCCACGCTCTAAAATATTTTTTCAACTCTTCCGAAGTCTCCCAACTCAAGCTGACGCATTTTAACATCTAGGAGCTTCATCCTGTATGACAGGGAATCATGGCTCTGAAAAGTTCCATCCCCCTCTCCACTTTCTTCCTGAAAAGTCCACGTATCAGGTTGTCTTCCTTACCGCAAGCCTTCATTTCTACACTTCCACGAAGAACAGGTACAATTCAAGGGCGTCTCCAACCATCTCAGCATCCCTAGAAAACACCTCCGCCCCGCCACATACTCTCACCTGAGGAATTTACTATCACATTACAAGAAATTGAAAATCAGAGATAAAATAGCAGTGCTCGAGTTGAAATGGAACCTGTAAGAAACCAGGAGCAGAGTTTCGTATTATCAGTCAATGAATTTATGGAATATCTAAGAGAGCTGAACACACCAAAGGGAGTGTAATAATGCAAACAGAATATTGTCCCTTGTGATATACAAGTTACTCGAGGTAGTGGAACCACAAGACAGCTGGAAAACCGTCAATCTAGAGCTCATCTTTACTCGAGTTGACTTATAAGGTCGCTATACCTGGCATGGTTACCATACTACATGATGTGAAGCATAATTTAGAAGAGATTGGTTCAATACCTGGAAAGAAGGGAAATCTCAGTGAAAAATCAGAACGAGTTTATAGGCAGCAAATTCTCCCTCGTGAAATTTTAAAGGAGTTTGATAGAAATACGACTGGATGGAGAGGCGTGAGCGGATTATACATTCTTAAGGGTGTCGAAAGGCTTTCGACACTTTGCCCCCACCAGAGACTCAGTTACAAGCTTGGAATGCAAGCCGGGGTGACATGAAGAGTGCATCAGTGACTCAAGGAATATCTCAAGGCTGGAGACAAAGTAATAGTGACAGAGGAAACCTAGAGTTGGGTAAAACTAAAAACAGTCCCCCAAGGATCACTTCTAAGACACAAATTTTATATATATATATATATATATATATATATATATATATATATATATATATATATATATATATATATATATATATATATATATCACTCGTTCGTGGTTTCAGTAATATAAAATACTGTTCGTTGAGCTAGTACACCAAACAGGGAGTAGAATGAAATTAACTCAGAGGCATCCACACCACCGTATGTTCTCGGATGACGGGTACAACATCTAGCTTGGCTGGATGCGTCATTCTTGAGATTTGTGTGGTCCCGTGGACTAGAGAGTCTTTCGCTCACCATGAGGCGCGCCAAAGCAGCATGGGTTCGACTCCTTGGCTAGTTGCAGTGTATATCATGATGAGGATACCACAGAGGAGAGTAAATATAAACTACAGAAGACGTTGACGATGGTCCAAGTAGCTGTTGGATTTCAATCACATTAAGTGCAAAATGAGGGGCATGTGAGATGAGAGAGTAGAGGTTGGTTACAGAGTATTACATGGAAGGAGAGTGTCAGGTCCCAGCAGTGGACAAAGAGAAAGACCTGGGATAAACATTACTCCAAAATTCTCTCCAGACTAATACTAACTTTATATCATTACGTAAAGCAGATCAATCCTCGAGTACACAGCATCAATGTTCAGCACACTTCTAATCAGATATCACCACCACATCACCACCTACATCGCTAAGACAACACTATCACTGGCCACCAGCTCAAGCATAACCACCACACTATCAACACACTAACCACCACTGGCTACAACACCTAAAGTCAGTACCTGATGTGGTTCGTATGTCGGTCTGGGTGCAGCTAGCAGTAACAGCCTGGTTGATCAGACCCTGATCCACCAGGAGGCCTGGTCACAGACCGGGCTGCGGGGGGCGTTAATCCCCGAAACCCCTCTCCAGGTATACTCTAGGTATACCACCACCATCTTTAACACTAGCCACATAACCAACACCACTGGCTACAACACTATCAACCACCACCAGCATCACAAACACCATCAGCCATCACTACCAACACCATCACCACACAATTCACCCAGGCAAGAAACTGTCCCAGTATTTACGAGAAACCGTAAAAAAAAGCGAGTTCCTCATCTGGCCACCTCGACTACTCATCTTTAATATCAATAAATCTCACAAGGGGAAAGAATGTGAAAATTTACGACCCGTCTCAGGGGACTGGTACGATACGCTGGCCCTCGCGCTATAATACTCCCCCCAATAATTAATTGAATTTCGGCTGGTTTTTATCGCTCGTCTGGTTACCAGGCCTCTCTCGCCCTAGACTCCGTCAAATTTTCCAGTGAAAAATGATATTGCAATCTGTGATGAATGATGCCTAAGTTTTGGCGAACAGAAAAAAAAAATCCGTTTCATTGACTTTTTCTCTCCGGTAAACATCAATTTTGACCTTGTTGCTAATAGATAAAAGAGAATTACTGGAGAAGTAAGACGTGTTGGCAGGGGAAATTATCTTCCCTATACCAGAAATAACTCAATACCAATTTACATTAAAAAATCTTGAAAGAAATTCACGGGAGGGTTGCAGTAAATATACTTGGTTACTACTTGATTCTCGTATTTATGCCGGAGAGTTTTATCGTAATCACTAATTTATTCTCCCTGGAATGTTAAATCATGGATATACAATATACAGTACTGAGCCAGTATCCTGGTAGCTCGATACGTGTTAATGCGTATTGGATCAAGGATCACGACTGGTAGGAAGAAGAACAGTTTCGAAGTATTCCATATAAAGGTTAGGAGAACAGGGAATAGAGAGCCCAGAGCGAAACCGAAGGTCTGAGATTAAAATGTTAATTGAAAAGAAAAGGAGTTAAGAGTCCACACAAAGGCGAATACGATCAAGACATTAGTAGGTATAGAGAGATAAAGAACATTACCAAGAGGGACATTGGTGAAGAGGACTCAACGTCAAGACTGAGCTTCTTACAGGTCGGGAGAGAGCGAACACGTTCGATGAAGTCTTGAGAGTGACGGAGGTGAGCAAGAGAGGTGAGTGACGGAGGTGAGCAAGAGAGGTGAGTGACGGAGGTGAGCAAGAGAGGTGAGTGACGGAGGTGAGCAAGAGAGGTGAGTAACGGAGGTGAGTAAGAGAGGTGAGTGACGGAGATGGGCAAGATAGGTGAATGACGGAAGTGGACGAGAGAGGTGAGCAACGAGATGAGTGACGAAGGAGGGCAAGAGAGGTGGGGGGACGGGGGTGGGCAAGAGAAGTGAGTGACGGGGGAGAGGTGAGCAACGGATGATGAGGGGAAGGGAGCGATGACGGAGGTGAGCAAGAGAGGTGAGTGACGAGGGAGCAGAGAGGTGAGTGACAGGAGAAGAGTAAGAGGAGGTGGTAGTGACGGAGGTGAGCAAGAGAGGTGAGTGACGGAGGTGAGCAAGAGAGGTGAGTGACGGAGGCAGCAAGAGAGGTGAGTGACGGAGGCAGCAAGAGAGGTGAGTGACGGAGGTGAGCAAGAGAGGTGAGTGACGGAGGTGAGCAAGAGAGGTGAGTGACGGAGGTGAGCAAGAGAGGTGAGTGACGGAGGTGAGCAAGAGAGGTGAGTAAGAGAGGTGAGTGACGGAGGTGAGCAAGAGAGGTGAGTAACGGAGGTGAGAAGAGAGGCGAGTGACGGTGGAAGATGTGGACGGAGTGGAAGAAGGTGATGACGGAGAGTGGGACAGAGAGGTGGGAGGGGGCAAGAGATGAGTGACGAGAGGTGAGAAGAGAGGTGGGACGGAGGTGGGCAAGAGAGGTGAGTGACGGAGGTGAGTAAGAGAAGTGAGGAAGAGAGGTGAGGCAAGAGGGTGAGTGACGGAGGTGAGTAAGAGAGGTGGCAAGGTGACAGAGAGGTGAGTGACGAGGTAGAGTGAGGACGAGGTGAGAAGAGAGGTAGTGACGGAGGTGAGCAAGAGAGGTAAGGACGGAGGTGAGCAAGAGAGGTGAGTGACGGAGGCAGCAAGAGAGGTGGGACGGAGGAGAGTGAGGAGCAAGAGAGGTGAGTGACGGAGGCAGCAAGAGAGGTGAGTGACGGAGGCAGCAAGAGAGGTGAGTGACGGAGGCAGCAAGAGAGGTGAGTGACGGAGGTGAGCAAGAGAGGTGAGTGACGGAGGTGAGCAAGAGAGGTGAGTGACGGAGGTGAGCAAGAGAAAAAGTACCAAGAAAAGGAGTGCGAGTTTTGGCCAGCCATGACTGGAACAACACATAAATACCCACACACATGATAGAGAAGCTTATAACAACATTTCGGTCCGTCTGGACCATTCACCTTCGTGTATTAGTGTGACTTGTAAGTGGTTCACGTCGGACCGAAACGTCTCTCTCCTATGTGTGGTTGTGTGTAATTCAAAGTGTTACCAAACAGCACTGAAGTGCTTAGTAAGAACCGGGACAAAACAAATGGTCAGAAAAGGCGGTACAACAGCGTTTACAGCAGAACCAAATTTTATTTGGACACCAACCCGCACTTTTGCCTTTTAAATCAGTCTGATAAAAGTGACCTTGTGTAGGATAGTGGAACTTGAGCTGAGAACAATGGAAGTTGACTGATAATGTGTTCTGACCTACGAGTTCACTCAGGTTTCTGTGCAATAGACAAATACAAACATACAGACAAACACCTAAGGTTAACTATTCAACCCAAGTATTTATTAAATATTTTGCATGAGCAAGCACACGAAGCACTTTGCATGAACAAACACTCAACAAACTTTGAACAACACACAACTAACCAATTTGCAGTAACAAATACACACACAAAATCACCTTGCAGTAACACACAACAAACCACCTTGCACTGACACAACAAGCCACCTTGCACTGACACAACTAGCCACCTTGCACTGACACAACTAGCCACCTTGCACTGACACAACACACCTTGCACTGACACCAGCCACCTTGCACTGACACAACAGCACCTGCCTGACACAACTAGCCACCTTGCACTGACACAACAAGCCACCTTGCACTGACACAACTAGCACCTGCCTGACCAGCCTTGCACTGACACAACTAGCCACCTTGCACTGACACATAGCACCTTGCACTGACACAACAAGCCACCTTGCACTGACACAACAAGCCACCTTGCACTGACACAACAAGCCACCTTGCACTGACACAACAAGCCACCTTGCACTGACACAACAAGCCACCTTGCACTGACACAACAAGCCACCTTGCACTGACACAACAAGCCACCTTGCACTGACACAACAAGCCACCTTGCACTGACACAACAGCCACTACTGACACAACAACCCTTGCACTGACACAACTAGCCACCTTGCACTGACACAACAAGCCACCTTGCACTGACACAACTAGCCACCTTGCACTAACACAACAAACCACCTTGCACTGACACAACTAGCCACCTTGCACTAACACAACAAGCCACCTTGCACTGACACAACAGCCACCTTGTACTAACACAACAGCCACCTTGCACTGACACAACAAGCCACCTTGCACTGACACAACAAGCCACCTTGCACTGACACAACAAGCCACCTTGCACTGACACAACAAGCCACCTTGCACTGACACAACTAGCCACCTTGCACTGACACAACAAGCCACCTTGCACTGACACAACAAGCCACCTTGCACTGACACAACAAGCCACCTTGCACTGACACAACAAATCACCTTGTACTAACACGCATATAACAAAAATAAACACAGGGTTGGAAGATCCCCGCGTCAGTTAAAGGTGTCCCGTAGCTCGACTGGTAGGGCGCTCATCACACACTGAGGGCCGGGGGTCGATCCCCGTTACGGGTGGAAAAATTAGTACGCGTTTCCTTAAGACACCTGCTGTCCACGTTCACCTATCATGTAAAATAGGTACCTGGATGTTAGTCGGCTAGTGTGGGTCGCATCATGGGGACAAAATTGACCTAATCTGTCTGAAATGCTCTGCATGAGAAGGAGCTTTCGCTATAGTAGTATGTCATTGACGTCAGTCAGGTTTGTATACCTTGTACTTGTCGAAATAAAGATTATGAAAAACTAGACTCCCTAAAAGTTCCCTAATGTCTCTGCTTGTACTTGTGATGCTGACATGAGGTATCGGTTGCTGCGCAATCCCGTATCATGTAACCCCAGCCCCCTCTATCGCAGAGTACGGAAAAGGAATATTAGAGTTTGTGCGGCATAAGTTCTTATGCAGTTATATATCAGCACTGAAGACATGAAGACAGAAGAAGTATTCACAAATTTTCGCAAAGAAACTAGCATCTAAATTTCAATAAAAATGACAAATTGGCACCTACACACTCCATTTAACAATTCCAGCCTTCCTCTTTGTACAATACGCCGGTGCTTAAAGTTTGAAGTGGATCAGAAGAGGCTTTTTCCAAATAATTTCATATTAACCAAAAGTAGGATTGGTCTACATAAAATTTACTTTCGGACACTGCCAATGCCAATATTTTCTGAGCTGATGAGGCGTTCTCAATATATAAATGAAAACACTGAAAGGAGAAAAATATATCAGGCAGTCTGTATAAGATACTCATCGGGGATACTAAATAAGAAACAGTGTTCAGAGTATCTGAGACTGCTTTTCAAGGAACTGTTTTCCCGCTAATATTACGGAATCCAATAGACTGAGGAGAGGGAGGGGGGGGGATGAAATAGTTGTCAGGTCTTTGGGTCTGGAGCCACTTACTTGCAACAAGGCAAAGACCCCTTTGAAGACGTTGCCTTTTTACTACTGTCTGGAGGGACACACAGTAAGATGTGTGTATGTTCACGTAGTGACAATGTTAGCCGACTGTAGCAATGTTACAGAATAATATCAGGAAAAGCAGAAGCGCATCCCACTGCAGAAGAGGTCTGATCCGTCAAGAGTTCGTAACAGAGAACTAGGGAGTTACAATACATAGCAGAACTGGGCCGTCAAGAGTACACAGAAAACTGAGCCGTCAGTGTACACGACAGTGAACTGAGCTGTCATAGTACACGGAGTGGAGTGCTTAACAAAAGCAAAGATAAACACACTACCTAGGTATATCTCAACTCGCGTAGTCGACGGCAGAGAAGTGTGTTTACGGTAAGGAAGAAGTGCATCCCTGTGACGTGGGAGTCCATGTGGTGTATATTTACCTTACCTTCTCTCTGAGTGTCCCTCCTTGTGGGAATCTTCAGTGGCACAAACCCCCGTGTGTGGTGCCTCAATAAAATATATAAAAATAAAATTTAAGAAAAAAAAAAAGAGCAAAACTTAAAATAATTTAGGTAGACAGTTGTAGAAGCCAACAAGTGGAAATAAATACAGTGGTAGCAATGAGTCATTACTAGTGACACAAGTGATTTTTCCACTTAAAATAATCGAGGATACAAAATACAAGCCAATTCCACATTAAACACAATCCAGTATATAAAAAAATACTATACTAAGGAGACACATTACTGAGGAAATCCATTTACGAACGATGTTCATCGTAATCAATAATACAAACTGGAACAAAGAAAGCATAAAACTCAGCTCTTAATTAATTATTCAAGTCTTCAGATGCATACGGGAAGCGAGCGAATTTTTTTTTTAATTATTCTTGGTTTTGGTTTTTTTTTTTTTTAAAGAATGTTTTTGCCTTTCATTATGCAAATTAGATAGAGATTTAAAGCTGATGAGAATAATATGAAGATGGAATACCGGCATCAAGAAATACCAGTCTTAAATCCTGATATCTTACCCTCTTTTTTTAGGGACTTAGGCTGCCTGATGGAATGCGACCCACCCAGAGATGAATACCAGCCTCCCAGAGATGAATACCAGCCACCCAGAGATGAATACCGGCCACCCAGAGATGAATACCAGCCACCCAGAGATGAATACCAGCCACCCAGAGATGAATACCAGCCTCCCAGAGATGAATACCAGCCACCCAGAGATGAATACAAGCCACCCAGAGATGAATACAAGCCACCCAGAGATGAATACCAGCCTCCCAGAGATGAATACAAGCCACCCAGAGATGAATACCAGCACTCAGAGATGAATATCAGCCACCCAGAGATGAATATCGGCCACCCAGAGATGAATACCAGCCACCCAGAGATGAATACCAGCCACCCAGAGATGAGTACCAGCCACCCAGAGATGAATACTAGCCACCCAGAGATGAATACCAGCCACCCAGAGATGAATACCAGCACCCAGAGATGAATACCAGCCACCCAGAGATGAATACTAGCCACCCAGAGATGAATACCGGCCACCCAGAGATGAATACCAGCCACCCAGAGATGAATACTAGCCACCCAGAGATGAATACCAGGCACCCAGAGATGAGTACCAGCCACCCAGAGATGAATACTAGCCACCCAGAGATGAATACAAGCCACTCAGAGATGAATACCAGCACTCAGAGATGAATATCAGCCACCCAGAGATGAATACCAGCCACCCAGAGATGAATACCAGCCACCCAGAGATGAATACCAGCCACCCAAAGACAGAGACGAATGCAGCACATTAGGGAAAAATACAACAAAAATAGGAATCAATACATTTATAGGGACGAATACAACACTTGTAGGGACGAATGCAGCACTTGCAGGAATTAATACAACACTTTAGGAGCGAAAACAACACTTGTAGGGACGAATACAACACTTGTAGGGACGAATACAACACTTGTAGGAATGAATACAACACTTAAAGAGACGAATACAACACTTGTAGGGACGAATTCGGGGGAGGGGGGGTAAGCAGAATTAATAAAAAATAAAAAAATATTTTTTTTCTTACTGAAAAATAATACACAAATCTGGCCACCTTTTGGTGCTGTGTTCATACAATTTTTCTAAGTACTTTATAACAATTTTAAATTATGTGCGATGACATCGTCAAAAGGACACAATGGCATATTGTATATATATTTTTTTTTTTGAAAATTAATAATTTTGAGAAAGTTTTTAGAAAATACACTATATGGCATCTTTTCCGAAGCTCCTACCTGGCTGAGGGCGGCGTCTCCTCTCAGTTACCCTATGATACCGGGTGGGGTGTATGTTGCTCCTCCGCTTGACTTTTGGTGTGTCACATCCATAGATTTTCATAGATAATATTACTATTTTTCTCTATAGTTATTCTCCTTCTAGTATCCATTTTTCAGTTATTTGTGAATATAATTCCATGCCTGTTGCACAAGTTATTGAGGAATCATGGTTGTACAAAGTTGACAACTCATATTTGCAATAGCCTTTACCATTTTTTTTCCCCCCAAAAAAAATTACTTAAAAAATACACAAAATTCAACATAATTTAAAATACTGACATTTCGGACATATCCAGTTGTCTGATTATTCGTTCGTCTTTTATTATTCATTTAAAATCAACTAGAACATATCACATCTTACCAATATTGCGAACTCGCTCCTGGAGGGATGCCATGTGAAAATAGAACTATTATTTTTTTTCTGTCTTTAGTTTTAGGCAAACTTCATAAAACTTCCAGTATAGACAAATGAACATCTTGTTAATTTACAGTAAATATTACATTGAAATCTGAGTAATATGACAGAAAAAGTTCCTATTTCTGCCTCTGCAACACTTACAAAGAGAACACTACTCTTGTAGGAGAGAATGTTGTATTATAGATTTAAATACTACTTGTGATGGTGCAAATACATCAATGAATAGACCAATACAACACTCACAAGCACAAATATACATAAAGATGAATAAAATGTAAATGCATGGAAGTGAATACAAATACAACTGCATATAGGTGAATACAAATACAACTGCATAAAGGTGAATACAAATACAACTGCATAAAGGTGAATACAAATACAACTGCATAGAGGTAAATACAAATACAACTATATAGAAGTGAATACAAATACAACTGCACAGAGGTGAATACAAATACAACTGCAGAGAGATGAATACAAATATTACAGAGATAAATACAAGTCTGAAGCTTTTTATACATCACGCCAGACTCTGCAAAATACGTTAGTTTAGGGTAGGGTTCAAAGTTAGGTTTGGTCAAAAATATATAAATTTTTGACATTGCCGATAAAATTTTTTTGTTGTTGTTGAAAAGTTGAATTTTTAAATGAGTTTGCCCTGTTCAGCAAGTTTGGCTTATTAGGCGCGACGTATTGTAGGAATATCAGATACTTAATGTTCAGCATCTGCTGCAGTCAGGACCTCGGCAAGACAATGAGGGTTCCCCGTAAGTCCCGTACTTGCAAACCTCTACGTGAAGTATCCTCTGGCATTATCCCATCATCTGTGACTTAACTTCCCTATATGTACGATGTCCTGTTATTACGTAGAGACTGTAAACCTCAGGAACAGTCTAACTCTGTTAGGCATTGCAGTTCATTATGAGAGAGAGAGACAGAGAGACAGCCAGACAGACAGACTAGCTTTCTATAAGTCCTCTTAAGAAAGATCAACAACTTATATTAAGGTTTACGGAAATTATTATAATAATAATCAGAACTAAGCGTTGTAAGGTGTTCGGTAAACCCACTAATAACTACGACCATATACACTTATTTCATCAGGGCAAAAAGACAAGAGAGATCGTCACTACGTTCTTTTTTTTCAGAACTTACAGAAAAAGAAGAAGAAGAACGTAATACCGTCAGCAATAACCTTTCTGCTCCACAATTTCCCTCACGAGACTGCAGACAGAGAGGCCTGGAAAATCCTGTCTACTCCTAATAATGACTCGTACAGGCGCTTTATATTTACAATAAGCAACACTGTAGATCTACTCACCAGTGAAGTGGCACTGACGTAGCAGTCGTCACCACAACCTCCATTCATCACACTGCCAGATATTGTCACAACCAAACAGCAGCAGTTCTGGTGTAGCATTTCATCAAATAGAACTACTGTAGGTATAACTACAACTCTGGGGATAAATACAAATCACTATAAGGAAAAAAATACACCAGAGAGGAAAACGCAAAGCAACACGCTTGGACAAATATATGCTGTTGGGATACATACAACCACTGTATAAATTGTAGATACAAAAACAACTGCAAATACAAATACTGTAGGATAAATGCAACACTTGCAGGCGCAAATAAAGCTCCAATAGGCACAAATACAAGACCTGAAAGGACAAATACAACCACACAACTACAGTTCCTAAGAAGACGTATTTAAGAACACATGAATGCGATCAAGTATTTTCACTCTTATATTTTTTCACTTCGGAATTGATGTATAAATATAAATATCTATTCTATTTTTGTGTGCTATCGAATATAAAAGTCTATTTTATTTTTGTATGTTATTCAAAATAAATGTATACATATAAATGGCGATGATGTAAAGGTAACAGGGGAAGTGTAAAATGGATAGAGTAAGGGGGAAAACGGGATGGGGGAAGAATTTAAGGGGATAGGGGAAAGAGTAGAAGGGGAAAAAGTGTTAAGAGGAAAACAGGAGATTATATTGGATAAAGGTGGAAGGTGGTAAGACAGGTGGGAGAGGGGACTGGCTCAGGTGGAGCACACCTGATCCTGATTCACTGCTGCTTCCTCTTCCTCTTCCTATCCGTCGGCCTCCCGTCCTCTTCATCGATAATAATTCTTACTGTCTGATCATTTTTACAGAGTGGGTAAGTAAGCCAGCAAAAGGATTCGGTCCAGTGATCAATATCTGCACTGAGCGGGCCGTAAGACGACAACTAGCTTCAAAAATTTTTCCTATTTCTCGTGACTAACAAAGTGCCTCACCTGATGTTTACACAGCCGTCCGTGGCGTGCGTGAAGCAGCGTGTGCTATTATTGATGTGGGAACACACCAATAATGGACCTAGCACGAAGACTTACACAATGTTCAGGGGAACAAACCTTACATTTTTCACTTTCGTTTTTCTGTTTACCTAAAATGGATATACCAGCAATGTGCTGCTACCATATGACAATTACTTAGTGGGCAGTGTTGAAACCTGTCAACCTGAGCTGGGAGACTTCAGTAGAGCACTGAGGACATCATCAAGTATTCCATTAAGAGTTCAGCTACGACACTTATAAAGGTGTTAGTTCCAGCGCCGCTGGAACTAACACCTTTATAAGTGTCGTAGCTTTTATGAAGAAATATCATCAAATAGCAAAAAAAAAAAAACCGAAATTTATCTGTTTGTGACTTTAAACCCACTGTGTGGGCGAAACGTCGTTAGTCAAGGATTACAGACATTTGTGTATCTTTACCGACGTGCCAGCACAGCAGCGACCTCTGGCTTACCTGTAATGAACACAGGGGTCCCAGTGCTTCTTATCATGGTCCCAGTGCTTCTTCTCATGGTCCCAGTTCTACTTATCATGGTCCCAGTGCCGCGTTTCATAGTCCCAGTGCTTCTTCTCATGATCCCAGTGCTTCTTATCATGGTCCCAGTGCTTCTTATCATGGTCCCAGTGCTTCTTATCATGGTCCCAGTGCTTCTTATCATGGTCCCAGTGTTTCTTATCATGGTCCCAGTGCTTCTTATCATGGTCTCAGTGCTTCTTATCATGGTCCCAGTGCTTCTTATCATGGTCCCAGTGCTTCTTATCATGGTCCCAGTGCTTCATATCATGGTCCCAGTGCTTCTTATCATGGTCCCAGTGCTTCTTATAATGGTCCCAGTGCTTCTTATCATGGTCCCAGTGCTTCTTATCATGGTCCCAGTGCTTCTTATCATGGTCCCAGTGCTTCTTATCATGGTCCCAGTGTTTCTTATCATGGTCCCAGTGCTTCTTATCATGGTCCCAGTGCTTCTTATCATGGTCCCAGTGCTTCTTATCATGGTCCCAGTGCTTCTTATCATGGTCCCAGTGCTTCTTATCATGGTCCCAGTGCTTCTTATCATAGTCCCAGTGCTTCTTATCATGGTCCCAGGGGCTTCTTATCATGGTCCCAGTGCTTCTTATCATGGTCCCAGTGCTTCTTATCATGGTCCCAGTGCTTCTTATCATGGTCCCAGTGCTTCTTATCATGGTCCCAGTGCTTCTTATCATGGTCCCAGTGCTTCTTATCATGGTCCCAGTGCTTCTTATCATGGTCCAGTGCTTCTTATCATGGTCCTAGTGCTTCTTATCATGGTCCTAGTGCTTCTTATCATGTCTCAGTGCTTCTTATCATGGTCCCAGTGCTTCTTATCATGGTCCCAGTGCTTCTTATCATGGTCCCAGTGCTTCTTATCATGGTCCCAGTTTCTTATCATGGTCCCAGTGCTTCTTATCATGGTCCCAGTGCTTCTTATCATGGTCCCAGTGCTTCTTATCATGGTCCTAGTGCTTCTTATCATGGTCCTAGTGCTTCTTATCATGGTCCCAGTGCTTCTTATCATGGTCCCAGTGCTTCTATCATGGTCCCAGTGCTTCTATCATGGTCCCAGTGTTTTATCATGGTCCCAGTGCTTCTTATCATGGTCCCAGTGCTTCTTATCATGGTCCCAGTGCTCTTATCATGGTCCCAGTGCTTCTTATCATGGTCCAGTGCTTCTTATCATGGTCCTAGTGCTTCTTATCATGGTCCTAGTGCTTCTTATCATGGTCCCAGTGCTTCTTATCATGGTCCAGTGCTTCTTATCATGGTCCCAGTGCTTCTTATCATGGTCCCAGTGCTTCTTATCATGGTCCTAGTGCTTCTTATCATGGTCTGTGTTACTTCCAGTGCTTCTTATCATGGTCCTAGGTGCTTCTTATCATGGTCCTATTGCTTCTTATCATGGTCCCAGTGCTTCTTATCATGGTCCCAGTGCTTCTTATCATGGTCCCAGTGCTTCTTATCATGGTCCTAGTGCTTATCATGGTCCTAGTGCTTCTTATCATGGTCCTAGTGCTTCTTATCATGGTCCCAGTGCTTCTTATCATGGTCCCAGTGCTTCTTATCATGGTCCCAGTGCTTCTTATCATGGTCCTAGTGCTTCTTATCATGGTCCTAGTGCTTCTTATCATGGTCCCAGTGCTTCTTATCATGGTCCCAGTGCTTCTTATCATGGTCCCAGTGCTTCTTATCATGGTCCCAGTGCTTCTTATCATGGTCCCAGTGCTTCTTATCATAGTCCCAGTGCTTCTTATCATGGTCCCAGTGCTTCTTATCATGGTCCCAGTGTTCCTTATCATGGTCCCAGTGCTTCTTATCATGGTCCCAGTGCTTCTATCATGGTCCCAGTGCTTTTATCATGGTCCCAGTGCTTCTTATCATGGTCCCAGTGCTTCTTATCATGGTCCCAGTGCTTCTTATCATGGTCCCAGTGCTTCTTATCATGGTCCTAGTGCTTCTTATCATGGTCCTAGTGCTTCTTATCATGGTCTCAGTGCTTCTTATCATCGTCTCAGTGCTTCTTATCATGGTCCCAGTGCTTCTTATCATGGTCCCAGTGCTTCTTATCATGGTCCCAGTGCTTCTTATCATGGTCCCAGTGTTTCTTATCATGGTCCCAGTGCTTCTTATCATGGTCCCAGTGCTTCTTATCATGGTCCCAGTGCTTCTTATCATGGTCCTAGTGCTTCTTATCATGGTCCTAGTGCTTCTTATCATGGTCCCAGTGCTTCTTATCATGGTCCCAGTGCTTCTAATCATGGTCCCAGTGCTTCTTATCATGGTCCCAGTGCTTCTTATCTTGGTCCCAGTGCTTCTTATCATGGTCCCAGTGCTTCTTATCATGGTCCCAGTGCTTCTTATCATGGTCCCAGTGCTTCTTATCATGGTCCCAGTGCTTCTTATCATGGTCCTAGTGCTTCTTATCATGGTCCTAGTGCTTCTTATCATGGTCCCAGTGCTTCTTATCATGGTCCCAGTGCTTCTTATCATGGTCCCAGTGCTTCTTATCATGGTCCTAGTGCTTCTTATCATGGTCCTAGTGCTTCTTATCATGGTCCCAGTGCTTCTTATCATGGTCCTAGTGCTTCTTATCATGGTCCTATTGCTTCTTATCATGGTCCCAGTGCTTCTTATCATGGTCCCAGTGCTTCTTATCATGGTCCCAGTGCTTCTTATCATGGTCCTAGTGCTTATCATGGTCCTAGTGCTTCTTATCATGGTCCTAGTGCTTCTTATCATGGTCCCAGTGCTTCTTATCATGGTCCCAGTGCTTCTTATCATGGTCCCAGTGCTTCTTATCATGGTCCTAGTGCTTCTTATCATGGTCCTAGTGTTCTTATCATGGTCCCAGTGCTTCTTATCATGGTCCCAGTGCTTCTTATCATGGTCCCAGTGCTTCTTATCATGGTCCCAGTGCTTCTTATCATGGTCCCAGTGCTTCTTATCATGGTCCCAGTGCTTCTTATCATGGTCCCAGTGCTTCTTATCATGGTCCTAGTGCTTCTTATCATGGTCCCAGTGCTTCTTATCATGGTCCCAGTGCTTCTTATCATCGTCCCAGTGCTTCTTATCATGGTCCTAGTGCTTCTTATCATGGTCCCAGTGCTTCTTATCATGGTTCCAGTGCTTCTTATCATGGTCCCAGTGCTTCTTATCATGGTCCCAGTGCTTCTTATCATGGTCCCAGTGCTTCTTATCATGGTCCCAGTGCTTCTTATCATGGTCCCAGTGCTTCTTATCATGGTCCCAGTGCTTCTTATCATGGTCCTAGTGCTTCTTATCATGGTCCCAGTGCTTCTTATCATGGTCCCAGTGCTTCTTATCATGGTCCCAGTGCTTCTTATCATGGTCCCAGTGCTTCTTATCATGGTCCCAGTGCTTCTTATCATGGTCCTAGTGCTTCTTATCATGGTCCCAGTGCTTCTTATCATGGTCCCAGTGCTTCTTATCATGGTCCCAGTGCTTCTTATCATGGTCCTAGTGCTGCTTATCATGGTCCAAGTGCTTCTTATCATGGTCCCAGTGCTTCTTATCATGGTCCCAGTGCTTCTATCATGGTCCCAGTGCTTCTTATCATGGTCCCAGTGCTTCTTATCATGGTCCCAGTGCTTCTTATCATGGTCCTAGTGCTTCTTATCATGGTCCCAGTGCTTCTTATCATGGTCCCAGTGCCGCGTCTCATGGTGTTCTCTACAATATGAAAGTAAGTCAAAGTGTTTTACATGTAAACGAAGCGTACTAATCTTTTACCAAAATAAATTGTTATTTCCCATGAGTTGCAACGTTGTTTCTTACTAGCTAGGTAGTAGTGAGTTCTAGCTGGTGGTTTATCGCAGTGAGTAGTGAGTTGCTAGCTGGTGGCTTCTATCACCTAGTGCTTATCATGGTATTTGCTACTGGTGCGTTTAATAGCCTAGTGTTTACTGTCCAGTGATTGACTAGGCTAGTGGTTCTAATCTAGGTGAAGTAGTAGTTGACTAGCTGGTGGTTTATCCGCAGGTGAAGTAGTGAGTTGACTAGTGGTGGTTAATACGCTAGGTAAGTAGTGAGTTGACTAGCTGGTGGTTTAATCCGCTAGGTAGTAGTGAGTTGACTAGCTGGTGGTTTAATCCGCTAGGTGAAGTAGAGTTGACTAGTGGTGGTTTAATACGCTAGGTGAAGTAGTGAGTTGACTAGTGGTGGTTTAATACGCTAGGTGAAGTAGTGAGTTGACTAGCGGTGGTTTAATACGCTGGTGAAGAGTGAGTTGACTAGCTGGTGGTTTAATCCGCTAGGTGAAGTAGTGAGTTGACTAGCTGGTGGTTTAATACGCTAGGTGAAGTAGTGAGTTGACTAGCGGGTGGTTTAATACGCTAGGTACGGTAGTGAGTTGACTAGCTGGTGGTTTAATACGCAGGTGAAGTAGTGAGTTGACTAGGGGTGGTTTAATACGCTAGGTGAAGTAGTGAGTTGACTAGCTGGTGGTTTAATACGCTAGGTGAAGTAGTGAGTTGACTAGCTGGTGGTTTAATACGCTAGGTGAAGTAGTGAGTTGACTAGCTGGTGGTTTTATACGCTAGGTGAAGTAGTGAGTTGACTAGCGGTGGTTTAATACGCTAGGTAAGTAGTGAGTTGACTAGCTGGTGGTTTAATACGCTAGGTGAAGTAGTGAGTTGACTAGCTGGCTGGTTTAATACGCTAGGTGAAGTAGTGAGTTGACTAGCTGGTGGTTTAATACGCTAGGTGACAGTGAGTTGACTAGCTGTGGTTTAATACGCTAGGTGAAGTAGTGAGTTGACTAGCTGGTGGTTTATACGCTAGTGAAGTAGTGAGTTGACTAGCTGTGGTTTAATACGCTAGGTGAAGTAGTGAGTTGACTAGTGTGGTTTAATCGCTAGGTGAACGTAGTGAGTTGACTAGCTGGTGGTTTAATATGCTAGGTGAAGTAGAGTTGACAGCTGGTGTTTATAGCTAGGTGAAGTAGTGAGTTGACTAGCGGTGGTTTAATACGCTAGGTGAAGTAGTGAGTTGACTAGCTGGTGGTTTAATACGCTAGGTGAAGTAGTGAGTTGACTAGCTGGTGGTTTAATACGCTAGGTGAAGTAGTGAGTTGACTAGCTGGTGGTTTAATACGCTAGGTGAAGTAGTGAGTTGACTAGCTGGTGGTTTAATCGCTAGGTGAAGTAGTGAGTTGACTAGCTGGTGGTTTAATACGCTAGGTGAAGTAGTGAGTTGACTAGCTGGTGGTTTAATACGCTAGGTGAAGTAGTGAGTTGACTAGCTGGTGGTTTAATACGCTAGGTGAAGTAGTGAGTTGACTAGTGTGGTTTAATACGCTAGGTGAAGTAGTGAGTTGACTAGCTGGTGGTTTAATACGCTAGGTGAAGTAGTGAGTTGACTAGCTGGTGGTTTAATACGCTAGGTGAAGTAGTGAGTTGACTAGCTGGTGGTTTAATACGCTAGGTGAAGTAGTGAGTTGACTAGTTGATGGTTTAATAAGCTAGGTGAAGTAGTGAGTTGACTAGCTGGTGGTTTAATACGCTAGGTGAAGTAGTGAGTTGACTAGCTGGTGGTTTAATACGCTAGGTGAAGTAGTGAGTTGACTAGTTGATGGTTTAATAAGCTAGGTGAAGTAGTGAGTTGACTAGTTGATGGTTTAATACGCTAGGTGAAGTAGTGAGTTGACTAGTTGATGGTTTAATACGCTAGGTGAAGTAGTGAGTTGACTAGCTGGTGGTTTAATACGCTAGGTGAAGTAGTGAGTTGACTAGCTGGTGGTTTAATACGCTAGGTGAAGTAGTGAGTTGACTAGCTGGTGGTTTAATACGCTAGGTGAAGTAGTGAGTTGACTAGCTGGTGGTTTAATACGCTAGGTGAAGTAGTGAGTTGACTAGCTGGTGGTTTAATACGCTAGGTGAAGTAGTGAGTTGACTAGCTGGTGGTTTAATACGCTAGGTGAAGTAGTGAGTTGACTAGCTGGTGGTTTAATACGCTAGGTGAAGTAGTGAGTTGACTAGCTGGTGGTTTAATACGCTAGGTGAAGTAGTGAGTTGACTAGCTGGTGGTTTAATACGCTAGGTGAAGTAGTGAGTTGACTAGCTGGTGGTTTAATACGCTAGGTGAAGTAGTGAGTTGACTAGCTGGTGGTTTAATCCGCTAGGTGAAGTAGTGAGTTGACTAACTGGTGGTTTAATACGCTAGGTGAAGTAGTGAGTTGACTAGCTGATGGTTTAATACGCTAGGTGAAGTAGTGAGTTGACTAGCTGGAGGTTTAATACGCTAGGTGAAGTAGTGAGTTGACTAGCGGGTGGTTTAATACGATAAGTGAAGTAGTGAGTTGATTAGCTGGTTTAATACGCTAGGTGAGGTAGGTGGCTTTATCAATACAACTTCAAGGACATAACTGAAAGACAGTAGAACTATATACAAAAGATGAGGTAATCAGTACCTCGGTCTTGCAGTTGTTGTGAAGAACACCGTAGTCGTGAAGACTCTGAAGCACAGGCAAGGTTAGGTTAGGTAAGATTCGTCAGGAAACAGGACAAGTGTTTCCTGACGCTGGTCTTAGTCATATGATGACCCGCAGCTGGAGCTTTTGGTCATCTGACCAAGGCCTTCCGCTGGCTTACCGGTCTACCTCATTAGAAAATAAGGTTATAATTATAACCATTTCTTGCACAGGCAAGGTTAATGGCGCTTATATACTGATGTCAGGAGGTGGGGGACGTGTAGCAGACGAGGACAGTCACTGGTAAGCAGGATTTCATAGTGGAAGTAGGTCACACCCGAGGGACGGGACACGTCACACCCGAGGGACGGGACACGTCACACCCGAGGAACGGGACACGTCACACCCGAGGAACGGGACACGTCACACCCGAGGGACGGGACACGTCACACCCGAGGAACGGGACAGGTCACACCCGAGGAACGGGACAGGTCACACCCGAAGGACGGGACAGTAGATCACACCCGAGGGACGGGACAGTAGATCACACCCGATGGACGGGACAGTAGATCACACCCGAGGGACGGGACAGTAGATCACACCCGAGGGACGGGACAGTAGATCACACCCGAGGGACGGAGTAGGTCACACCCGAGGGACGGGACAGTAGATCACCACCGAGGGACGGAGTAGGTCACACCCGAGGGACGGGACATAGGTCACACCCGAGGGACGGAGTAGGTCACACCGAGGGACGGAGTAGGTCACACCCGAGGGACGGGACAGTAGGTCACACCCGAGGGACGGAGTAGGTCACACCCGAGGGACGGACAGTAGGTCACACCCGAGGGACGGGACAGTAGGTCACACCCGAGGGACGGAGTAGGTCACACCCGAGGGACGGGACAGTAGGTCACACCCGAGGGACGGGACAGTAGATCACACCCGAGGGACGGGACAGTAGATCACACCCGAGGGACGGGACAGTAGGTCACACCCGAGGGACGGGACAGTAGGTCACACCCGAGGGACGGAGTAGGTCACACCCGAGGGACGGGACAGTAGGTCACACCCGAGGGACGGAGGTCAAACCCAAGACACGGAGTATTTCCCACCCGAGGGACGGGACAGTAGGTCACACCCGAGGGACGGGACAGTAGGTCACACCCGAGGGATGGGACAAGTCACACCCGAGGGACGGAAGAGTAGGTCACACTCGAGGGACGGGACAGTAGGTCACACCCGAGGGACGGGACAGTAGGTCACACCCGAGGGACGGGACAATAGGTCACACCCGAGGGACGGGACAGTAGGTCACACCCAAGGGACGGGACAGTTGGGCACACCCGAGGGACGGGACAGTAGGTCACACCCAAGGGACGGGACAGTAGGTCACACCCGAGGGACGGGACAGTAGGTCACACCCGAGGGACAGAATAGTAGGTCACACCCGAGGGACGGGACAGTAGGTCACACCCGAGGGACGGGACAGTAGGTCACACCCGAGGGACGGGACAGTAGGTCACACCCGAGGGACGGGTCAGTAGGTCACACCCGGGACAGTAGTAGTTAAGAAGGTTGTGGAGATGTCCTCTGAACCAAGATTCCATAATGTTGCAGTGTCTGACACGCTGTATATAATTTTTTATACAATATCTGCAACATCTTGATGTTGCAGTAGCGAGTTGTCTAACTGGAGGTGTAATAGAAATTTCATTCTATGTGGCACTGATATTTGTGTTGTGTTCACGGGACTGCACGACGAACACAAATGTAAACACCACACAATGTACGTAGTACGTTTGCGCAAATCCGCACACCTGGAGATGACTAAGAGCATTTCCTCTACGTGTTTTCCAAGGCCACGTACGTACCCACAAAGTAACTGGTTCTAATGTCTTAGTTCGAGGGCATGTGTTTTCGCGCAGTGGCTTGCGTATCGTAGCGCAGTATTGCGAGACACGTACGCAACATATTTCCCACTTGATATAGTAACGGCAAAAATGGTACAAATAAAACAATATCTTTAGGATACACGAGCGGTGTTACCCTGGGTCCAGGCGTGGGGAACTCTGCACCCTGGGTCCAGGCGTGGGGAACTCTGTACCCTGGGTCCAGGCGTGGGGAACTCTGTACCCTGGGTCCAGGCGTGGGGAACTCTGCACCCTGGGTCCAGGCGTGGGGAACTCTGCACCCTGGGTCCAGGCGTGGGGAACTCTGCACCCTGGGTCCAGGCGTGGGGAAATCTGCACCCTGGGTCCAGGCGTGGGAACTCTGCACCCTGGGTCCAGGCGTGGGGAACTCTGACCCTGGGTCCAGGCGTGGGAACTCTGCACCCTGGGTCCAGGCGTGGGGAACTCTGCACCCTGGGTCCAGGCGTGGGGAACTCTGCACCCTGGGTCCAGGCGTGGGGAACTCTGCACCCTGGGTCCAGGCGTGGGAACTCTGCACCCTGGGTCAGGCGTGGGAACTCTGCCCTGGGTCCAGGCGTGGGAACTCTGCACCCTGGGTCCAGGCGTGGGGAACTCTGCACCCTGGGTCCAGGCGTGGGGAACTCTGCACCCTGGGTCCAGGCGTGGGGAACTCTGCACCTGGGTCCAGGCGTGGGAACTCTGCACCTGGGTCCAGGCGTGGGGAACTCTGCACCCTGGGTCCAGGCGTGGGGAACTCTGCCTGGGTCCAGGCGTGGGGAACTCTGCCCTGGGTCCAGGCGTGGGAACTCTGACCCTGGGTCCAGGCGTGGGAACTCTGCACCCTGGGTCCAGGCGTGGGAACTCTGCACCCTGGGTCCAGGCGTGGGGAACTCTGACCCTGGGCCCAGGCGTGGGAACTCTGCACCCTGGGTCAGGTGGACTCTGCCCTGGGTAGGGTGGGAACTCTAGCCCTGGGTGGCGGGACCTGCACCCTGGGTCAGGCGTGGAACTCCCCTGGGTCAGGCGTGAACTCTGCACACTGGGTCAGGCGTGGGGAACTCTGCACACTGGGTCAGGCTGGAGATCTGACCTGGGTCAGGCGTGGAACTCTGACCCTGGTCCAGCGTGGGAACTCTCACCTGGGTCCACGTGCGAACCTGCACTGGGTCCAGGCGTGGACTCTGCCCTGGGTCAGGCGTGGGAACTCTGCACTGGGTCCAGGCGTGGGGAACTCTGACCCTGGGTCAGGCGTGGGAACTCTGCACCCTGGGTCAGGCGTGGGAACTCTGACCTGGGTCCAGGCGTGGGAACTCTGACCCTGGGTCCAGGCGTGGAACTCTGACCTGGGTCCAGGCTGGGGAACTCTGCACCCTGGTCCAGGCGTGGGAACTCTGCCCTGGGTCCAGGCTGGGAACTCTGACCCTGGGTCCAGGCGTGGGGAACTCTGACCCGGGTCCAGGCGTGGGAACTCTGCACCCTGGGTCCAGGCGTGGGAACTCTGCACCCTGGGTCCAGGCGTGGGAACTCTGCACCCTGGGTCCAGGCGTGGGAACTCTGCACCCTGGGTCAGGCGTGGGAACTCTGCACACTGGGTCCAGGCGTGGAACTCTGACCCTGGGTCCAGGCGTGGGAACTCTGCACCTGGGTCCAGGCGTGGGGAACTCTGCACCCTGGGTCCAGGCGTGGGGAACTCTGCACCCTGGGTCCAGGCGTGGGGAACTCTGCACCCTGGGTCCAGGCGTGGGAACTCTGCACCTGGGTCCAGGCGTGGGGAACTCTGCACCTGGGTCCAGGCGTGGGGAACTCTGCACCTGGGTCCAGGCGTGGGGAACTCTGACCCTGGGTCCAGGCGTGGGAACTCTGACCCTGGGTCCAGGCGTGGGAACTCTGACCCTGGGTCCAGGCGTGGGAACTCTGCACCCTGGGTCCAGGCGTGGGGAACTCTGCACCCTGGGTCCAGGCGTGGGAACTCTGCACCTGGGTCCAGGCGTGGGAACTCTGCACCCTGGGTCCAGGCGTGGGAACTCTGCACCTGGGTCCAGGCGTGGGAACTCTGACCCTGGGTCCAGGCGTGGGGAACTCTGACCCTGGGTCCAGGCGTGGGAACTCTGCACCCTGGGTCCAGGCGTGGGAACTCTGCACCCTGGGTCCAGGCGTGGGGAACCTGCACCTGGGTCAGGCGGGACCCGACCTGGGTCCAGGCGTGGGGAACTCTGCACCCTGGGTCCAGGCGTGGGAACTCTGCACCTGGGTCCAGGCGTGGGGAACTCTGACCCTGGGTCCAGGCGTGGGAACTCTGACCCTGGGTCCAGGCGTGGGGAACTCTGCACCCTGGGTCCAGGCGTGGGAACTCTGCACCCTGGGTCCAGGCGTGGGGAACTCTGACCCTGGGTCCAGGCGTGGGGAACTCTGCACCTGGGTCCAGGCGTGGGAACTCTGCACCCTGGGTCCAGGCGTGGGAACTCTGCACCCTGGGTCCAGGCGTGGGAACTCTGACCCTGGGTCAGGCGTGGGAACTCTGTACCCTGGGTCCAGGCGTGGGAACTCTGCACCCTGGGTCAGGCTGGGAACTCTGACCCTGGGTCCAGGCGTGGGAACTCTGCACCCTGGGTCCAGGCGTGGGGAACTCTGACCCTGGGTCCAGGCGTGGGGAACTCTGACCCTGGGTCCAGGCGTGGGGAACTCTGTACCCTGGGTCCAGGCGTGGGAACTCTGCCCTGGGTCCAGGCGTGGGGAACTCTGCACACTGGGTCCAGGCGTGGGGAACTCTGCACCCTGGGTCCAGGCGTGGGGAACTCTGCACCCTGGGTCCAGGCGTGGGGAACTCTGCACCCTGGGTCCAGGCGTGCGGAACTCTGCACCCTGGGTCCAGGCGTGGGAACTCTGCACCCTGGGTCCAGGCGGGGGGAACTCTGCACCCTGGGTCCAGGCGTGGGAACTCTGCACCCTGGGTCCAGGCGTGGGAACTCTGTACCCTGGGTCCAGGCGTGGGAACTCTGTACCCTGGGTCCAGGCGTGGGGAACTCTGCACCCTGGGTCCAGGCGTGGGGAACTCTGCACCCTGGGTCCAGGCGTGGGGAACTCTGCACCCTGGGTCCAGGCGTGGGGAACTCTGTACCCTGGGTCCAGGCGTGGGGAACTCTGCACCCTGGGTCCAGGCGTGGGGAACTCTGCACCCTGGGTCCAGGCGTGGGGAACTCTGTACCCTGGGTCCAGGTGTGGGGAACTCTGTGCCCTGGGTCCAGGCGTGGGGAACTCTGCACCCTGGGTCCAGGCGTGGGGAACTCTGCACCTTGGGTCCAGGCGTGGGGACGTCCAGTGGTTCCTGATCCAAGGTAACATCGCTGAGAGGTGACATCCCTGACGTCCAGTGGTTCCTGATCCAAATTAACATCGCTGAGAGGTGACATCCTTGACATCCAGTGGTTCCTGATCCAAATTAACATCACTGAGAGGTGACATCCTTGACATCCAGTAGTTCCTGATCCAAATTAACATCACTGAGAGGTGACATCCTTGACATCCAGTGGTTCCTGATCCAAATTAACATCACTGAGAGGTGACAACCTTGACGTCTGGTGGCTCATGATCCAAGGTAACATCACTCAGAAGTGACATCCTTGACGTCTGGTGGCTCATGATCCAAGGTAACATCACTCAGAGGTGACATCCTTGACGTCCAGTGGTTCATGATCCAAGGTAACATCACTGAGATGACATCCTTGACGTCCAGTGGTTCATGATCCAAGGTAACATCACTGAGAGGTGACATCCTTGACGTCCAGTGGTTCATGATCCAAGGTAACATCACTGAGAGGTGACATCCTTGACGTCCAAGGGTTCATGATCCAAGGTAACATCACTGAGAGGTGACATCCTTGACGTCCAGTGGTTCATGATCCAAGGTAACATCACTGAGAGGTGACATCCTTGACGTCCAATGGTTCATGATCCAAGGTAACATCACTGAGAGGTGACATCCATGACGTCCAGTGGTTCCTGGTCCAAGGTAACATCGCTGAGAGGTGACATCCTTGACATCCAGTGGTTCCTGATCCAAGGTAACATCACTGAGAGGTGACATCCTTGACGTCCAGTGGTTAATTATCCAAGGTAACATCACTGAGAGGTGACATCCTTGACATCCAGTGGTTCATGATCCAAGGTAACATCACTGAGAGGTGACATCCTTGACGTCCAGTGGTTCCTGATCCAAGGTAACATCACTCAGAAGTGACATCCTTGACATCCAGTGGTTCATGATCCAAGGTAACATCACTGAGAGGTGACATCCTTGACGTCCAGTGGTTCCTGGTCCAAGGTAACATCACTGAGAGGTGACATCCTTGACATCCAGTGGTTCCTGATCCAAGGTAACATCACTGAGAGGTGACATCCTTAACGTCCAGTGGTTCCTGATCCAAGGTAACATCACTGAGAGGTGACATCCTTGACGTCCAGTGGTTCATGATCCAAGGTAACATCACTGAGAGGTGACATCCTTGACGTCCAGTGGTTCATGATCCAAGGTAACATCACTGAGAGGTGACATCCTTGACGTCCAGTGGTTCATGATCCAAGGTAACATCACTGAGAGGTGACATCCTTGACGTCCAGTGGTTCCTGATCCAAGGTAACATCACTGAGAGGTGACATCCTTGACGTCCAGTGGTTCCTGGAAAAAGTTTTTACGCTGTTCACATTAATTAAAAGTGTCCACATTTAACACGTCAAAATTAATATAATTTAACTATTGGCTTCACTTCCTATCTAATAACATTAACATGCTAGACCAAGAGCACAATGGCTGGGCTTGGTACCGCGTGTCTGGTACTGGGTGTCTGATACCGCGTGTCTGGTACCGCTTGTCTGGTACCGCGTGTCTGAGCTAATTTCATTCTACTCCTCGTTTGGTGTATTAGCCTCAACAAGCAGTATTTTACATTACTGTAACCACGAACAAGTGGTATTGATCAATAACAACACTGACTATCCAAGGACTCTAACTCATATTGTTTTGGCCTGCCCCATGGCGAGCCAAAACAGTGTTGTTATTGATTAATACCACATATTCGTGGTGACAATAATATAAAATACTGCTTGTTGAGGCTAGTATAGCAAACGGGGAGTAGAATGAAATTGCTCAGAGGTACCCAGACCACCGTATGTCCTCAGATTACGGTAAAATATCTAGCTCTGCTGGGTGCGTGATTCTTGTAGAATTTGGTGGTCCTGTGGGTCCTTGTGGTTTTCGCTCACAATGAGGCGGGCCAAAACAACATGGGTTCGAGTCCTTGGCTAGTCGCAGTGTTGTTATATACATATATATACACACACACATATATATATATATATATATATATATGTCGTGCCGATTAGGTAAAACTGGTCAATTAGCAAGAACTCATCTAAAATTAAGTCCTTTCTAAAATGCCCTCTTATAGGTTTAAATATATATTTTTTTCATTTATGTTAATGTAAGAATTTATAATTTTGTACCAAGAGAAACTTTGAAAACCTACCTAACCTTATTACAAGAAGTGCAATTTAATTTAGCCTAACCCAACTAAATATATTTTAGATACTTTAACATTAATTTAATAATAAACAAACACAATGAAATATTTTTTTTTCTTTATGTTCAGAATGATTTTGGCGAAATTATTGCATACACAAATTTTCACTTGTCTTATATAGCAAGGTGAGCGTTGCTATTTAAGCCAAAATAGCAAGTTTTACCTAATCGGCACGACATATATATATATACATATATACATACATACTGATGGCATGGCCCACAAGTAGGTCTATTGGTTCATGGTTCCTCGAATTCAATCCTTCTTATATACTACTAAGTTGCAAAACATTAAAGTTGTAGATGTTTCTGTACGAAGACTGTGGTGTTCCTGTCTCAAATATCATTATATTAATGGCCTGGAATACCGGCAGATAAATTATTAAGGTCAATGGTGCATTATTTGGGCATCCATATTGCCAGGACGTGTCTGGCCGCTGCCCAGGCAGCTTCACCTCCAGCAATATGCCTCTACGTTATTCAGCTCTATGGTACTAAATAACTTCCCTCAGGGCTGAGGGACTGAACACCTCAGTGCTCGACTGAGCACAGTTTTCCTATTAAATCAACGAATCAACGCCGGTTTATGCCTTTTCATTCGTGTGTGTTTGCGGTGGCCATGGAATAAATGTAATCAACCGTCACAGAATAGTGATAACTAAGATAATCAACCTTCACAAAATAGTGATAACTAAGATAATCAACCTACACAGAATAGTGATAACTAAGATAATCAACCTACACAGAATAGTGATAACTAAGATAATCAACCTACACAAAATAGTGATAACTAAGATAATCAACCTACACAGAATAGTGATAACTAAGATAATCAACCTACACAGAATAGTGATAACTAAGATAATCAACCTACACAAAATAGTGATAACTAAGATAATCAACCTACACAGAATATTGATAATAAATGTAATCAACCTTCAGAGAATAGTGATAACAGATTACACATTATTTTTAAACTGCAATATAATTTTAATACGTTTATAAATTATTAAATATTTTATCCCAAAGCCGAGTCACGACTCGCCACTCGCCGACCAGACATATCTATTAACCCCAAGATTCATTACTTAACTACACACGACTGCCGTCAGATGTCTCTCTCTTCTGGCAAAGGAAAGAAGAGAGAAGCACCAAGACATTCAAGCAGGAAAAAAAAAAAAACAGTTGAAGATCATACGAAAAAAGCATGAGAGAAAAAGAGAGAAAGTTAATATTAACAAAAAGGAAAGGTAAAAGAGCCTCGTCATCTTGTGATAGCTACTTGTACAGGCGTAAAATGTTTTTGAAGGCCAAGGGAGGCTGATTGGATGTCTGCGGTGTGGTTGAAATAGCTCCAGAAGGGATTGGGGAATGTAGTGTCAGGGACTGGTGGAAGAGGAACAGAGGAGTGCGGAGGGAAGGGTGAAAGAGTGAGTGTGGGGGGAAGGGGGAAGGAATGAAGGAGGGAATGGAGGGAGAGAGAAAGTGTGGAGTGAAAAGGGATACATATGACATAGCGTAATGATACGGGTTTATTCTTGTAAAAAAGACACGTAGATTTTAAATCATATTTTCGCACGCTATTGTGAGAATATATGAGCATATATATATATATATATATATATATATATATATATATATATATATATATATGTCGTGCCTAATAGGTAAAACTGGTCAATTAGCAAGAACTCATTTAAAATTAAGTCCTTTCTAAAATTTTCTCTTATACGTTTATAGATATATTTTTTTCATTGATGTTAATGTAAAAATTTACAATTTTGCACCAAAGGAAACTTAGAAAACTTACCCAACCTTATTATAACAAGCGCAATTTAATTTAGCCTAACCCAACTAACTATATTTTAGATTCATTTACAATAATTTAATAATAAACAAACACAATGAAATATATTTTTTACGTCAGGTTCAGAATGATTTTTGCGAAATAATGCATACACAAATTTTCGCCAGTTATATATATATATATATATATATAAAATTTAGTCCTTTCTAAAATTTTCTCTTATACGTTTAAAGATATATATTTTTAATTTATGTTAATGTAAGAATTTATAGTTTTGTACCAAGAGAAACTTTGAAAACCTACCTAACCTTATTACAACAAGCGCAATTTAATTTAGCCTAACCCAACTAAATATATTTTAGATACGTTAACATTAATTTCATAATAAACAAACACAATGAAATATATTTTTTTCGTTTTGTTCAGAATGATTTTGGCGAAATTATTGCATACACAAATTTTCACTTGTCTTATATGGCAAGGTGAGCGTTGCTATTTAAGCCAAAATCGCAAGTTTTACCTAATCGGCACGACATATATATATATATATATATATATATATATATATATATATATATATATATATATATATATATGCTACACATCTACCACGTTCATATCCTACCAAACATCTTCCACAAAATATGAAAAAAATAATGCGTAATAATAATAAATAATAATAATAATAATAATAATAATAATAATAATAATAATAATAATAAAGCACGATGAAATCAATTTCAAAAATATTTTTCATCTCAACTCTCCACCACTAAGTGAAGTTAAACATGCTAAATAACCATTGGCGAAATTCACTTATCCACGATTAAATTCGAGCAAAAATTACTGCGCTCAGGCATTTTGTCATTTCATGTTTCAATAACATTAGCGCCTCGCTGGCATAAATATCCAGATAAATTATTTTATTGCTGAACGAAGGCCTTAATATGCGCCCAAACGCTCCATTCTGTTGAAAATATTCAAGAGGCGGGGCCAGAAGCTATGAATCAACCCCTCCAAACACAACTAGGCGAGTACAAGTAAGCAAATACAACTAGGCAAGTACAACTACGTGAGTACGGTTTGAAATGAATATATACGAGGAAAGTTTAAGATCGGAAAGTACTGCACCATGAATCCTCAAACATTTCTTGGTAAAATGTAATTTTCCAGTAAGGTTTTAGAGTCCTTTAAGCGGCTTGAAGCCACTTCACACCCGTGTAGGAGACGCTGGTGTGGTGGAAAGAGGACGTCTCTTAGCAAGGGTTTAACCAGATGACCCGGTGTCCCGTGGCCTGGTAGGCAACGCTGTCGTCTCACAAAGTGAGTGTACGTGGTTCCATCCCCGGCCGGTTGGAAATATCGGACGTGTTCCCTTACACCTGCTGTCCCCGTTCACCTAGCAAATAAATAGGTGCCTGGGTGTCAGCCGACTGGTGTGGGTTGCATCCTGTGATCGTATTTGCATGGACCTCCTCTTTTCCGCAACATTGCAAGCTCCTGATGATGTGTTGATTGCAACACGAAAGGCCTAAAGCTATGTATGATAATTTGTGTAACTGTATTTATGTAATAAACTTACTATGGAACAAAACACTTCTCCAGGCTGAGGTAATGACCACCTCGATACTACGTCTTCAAGGGTCTTTACATCTCTACTGCTTCAGCTGCTGCCTCTGTACTAGACTGAAGAAGCCAACTGTGTATGCAAAACGTGCAAAGCGTTTCGGAATAAAGATACCTAACTGTTGCACATGTGTCTTACTTATTAACTTACTTAGCTCACAGTGCCGTAATGTCAGTCGATTGAAGTGAAAGGGCAGACTCAGGAGCTGCACCTCAACTCTTAGGGGCAACAATTTGCTGAGCACACTTGGGAAACTGTCGATAAATTACTCTTAATGTTCCGGTTAAGAGTGACAACTTACATCAACTAATGCAGAAAAAATCAAGGCGGGAATTACCTACTGTGAGAATATCTTCCCTTACTCCCTCTCAAGTATTACCGTCCATTAACTCCTTTCTTTCTTTCCTCCCCCTGTTTTCATTCTGTTTTCTTCCGTTCCCCCCCTCCCCCTTCCATTATCCTTTCCTTCCTTCCCTGTTCCCTTTACCTGCTTCACTCCTTCTCTTCCCCTTCCCCCTCCTTGCCTCCTTCCCTTCCCCTGCTCCCTTTCCTCCGTGTTTCCACAACAACAATACTGCCTCATGAAATTTGACGCGCTGTTGACACTTGAATATTTATCCTTTTTTTTTCTCTAACCCTCCGTCAGATGCTGGTGTTGACGCAAATGACTTCGGCGTTTTGGGGCGCTGCACGAAAAGCAATAATAACAACAGCAGAAATAGGGGAAGCAGCAACAGCAACAACAGCAGCAACACCCGAAGACAAAACTCGTGCTGTTAACAGCAGAAACTATGTAATTTGTTATTGGAGAAAAAAAAAATAAACTAAAAAGTAACAACAGCTGCAGTCGCAGATTACAAACATTCGAAAAAATACTAGGTAACATTTATTATTTTTACAGATAGAAGCTAAATAAATAAACACAGAAACGAACAGTTTTTCATATGTATGAAACGCATGAATAACCATGACAAAAGCAATGACAAGAGGAACAGAGGTCATCGTCGATGTGGTAGTGTTGAGCAAGAAAGGAAGTACTAGAGTTTTACAGTATAAGAAAACTGCCATAAGAATCGCACACAAGGTATGGGAGATAGCACTGCTGGTGGTGGTGGTGAGATTGCACTGCTGGTGGTGAGATAGCACTGCTGGTGGTGATGAGATAGCACTGCTGGTGGTGATGAGATAGCACTGCTGGTGGTGATGAGATAGCACTGCTGGTGGTGGTGAGATAGCACTGCTGGTGGTGGTGATGATGAGATAGCACTGCTGGTGCTGGTGGTAGTGATGAGTTAACAAGGCGTGCATCAAAAGGTCACATATGGGAACCGTAACAGTGAAAGGTTTGATCATGTCGATTCTGTAGACTGTCGTGACACCAGGGTAGCAGCCCATGGAAAAGTAACCATGGGCTGCAGCAACGAGGCACGAAGTGTTGGTGATGCAGATGGTTGGATTGCGAGTGTACGACCAAGGTTTTTAAATAAGACCGTATATGGTGGAAGGGTACTGGAGCCTCAGGAGTGTGTGGCCACAGAAAAAGAAGTGATGCCCAAATCGTCTAGGAATAAATGATTAAAATTAATTACCTTAATTTTGATCGGATTCTGTACTGATGTGACGAAGTGTTGAATATAAAGCATAGGTAGGAGGCACGAGACAAATGTTGAGTTCCAACAGGAAGATGATATAAAAGATCAGGATCTCCAGGTGGAGTGATAAGTGACGTAACTGTTGATATACGTGCGATTTAAAGGAGGAGTTGCAATCCTTGTGATGACAGCACAGTCCTTTTGTATTTGCAGAGAGAGAGAGAGAGAGAGAGAGAGAGAGAGAGAGACAGAGAGAGAGATGAGGGGATAGTATCACGGGTGGATGTTGGATGGGTGTGAATATGACGTTTGTATGTTTGTATACACCAGAGGGAGACGACGTGAGGGTTAAGAATAAATGAGTTTTTTTATATAGAATTTGATGTATCATCTCCGTTCCCCACAGAGGCTTGTTTTTAGCAGTGTTTTCGGAACATTCAGTAGTTGTGCTAGACGTAACTAACAATGGAAACTTAATGTACAATAATTTAAAGACAGAGAAGTGAGGGAAGGTTTTCTTAATTGGTAGTGGAAAAACAGCAACACACGAGCAGCTGAGGAAATAGTAGAGGGCCTGGATGAGGTGGTGAAGCTCGCTGTGTGGAAGTTGAATGTATTTCAGAGTAGACGCAATGTGGGGAGGTGTGGTTTGCTGAATTATGTGGAGGCTAGATTGCGTCAGTGTTACAAATCTGTGGGACAGAGGAGGTACTC
Organism: Cherax destructor; assembly: GCA_009830355.1. NCBI lineage: Eukaryota > Metazoa > Arthropoda > Malacostraca > Decapoda > Parastacidae > Cherax > Cherax destructor. The sequence goes on along the minus strand of WNWK01004989.1, from coordinate 17,036 downwards.
TGAAATGACAAAGACTGAAGAAATGAAAGCTAGGATGGGAAAGTTGCAGGATTTAGAATATTAATGCCGTGCGGTTGCAATCCGGGATGACAGGCGGTGTCGGAGGACAGGTCGTCGGCTTGCATCATTCTAAGGTCGCAAAGTGAGAGGGGGGCGACGACTATGGACCGTTGTATTGAAATATAGACGGAGGGAAGCATTTGTCTTATGGTCACAAGTCCTGGTCTCAATGGAGACGAAGAGTATACTACTATCGCTACATACCATCGGAGAATGGAAGAAGGTGGTGGAGGAAGAGTACCACAGGCGGGTAGTTACTACAGTGTAAGGTTTTGAATCGTAATAAGTCTGTGTGAAATGCCATTGATGATTGCCAGTGGGTTTGCTGATAAATGGGAGGTAATACTGATATTTTTTAGTTAAATTGCTTAATGTCATGAAGTCTGGGGTACATTAGGGAAAAACCAAGTGCCATTGTGGTTTTACGATCTAAGTTTTAATGCGATATCTTCACACTGTGAGAAATGGAAGGACGGATGTGAGACCAGGTGTCTCCTTTGTATCTGGTTGTTAAATGGTGTATCAGGGTGTGAAAGGTTATCACTACTGTATGCAGTGATAAGCTTTCACACCCTGGGTCTATAAAGGGAGATGTGTGGAAGTCTTTATGAACTCAGGGAAGATCTAAGAGACGACCTTGCTGGGTGTAAAGCTGGAAGGCTTTGTGAGAGGACTTGGCGAGGAGCCTTGGTCAGGTACAGAGCTGAGACTTTGTATGAGGTTTTCCTAGGAGTGATCGACTAAGAACTCAATTGTATACTGTAAGTTGATATTCTATTTCGTCAGCTAATTGTATTCCCCTGGTTCAATATTCTTGTATCTTCCCAAAGTAAACGTAGTATCAGATACCATTTTCTTTAACCAATTATATTGCTGTATAAGATTTAATAAATTGTAATTGAGTGGAATAATGTATTAACTTTCCCCGTTTTTAATTTGATACTCAGTATAAGACTGACTTGTGAGTAAAAGATTAAGTGGAACTGAGTAAAGTCAGTCAGTCCCTCAGCCTTGGTGAATGTTCTGCTCCATAACTTTGATAAATGTGATAATGAGTTATGTTGATGATAACAGACTATCTCGGAGAGTCATCTGGTTGGGATGAATGATGGGTATCTACAGAGTGGTGGGCGGCCGGGCTGCGTGCTAATGAGATGAAATAGAGGGTTTGGGGAGGGGGGTTCTTTTGTGAAGAGAGCTGAAGAAACTTTACAAGTATGTTGGATACATTATGCAAGAGATAAGGGGCTTGAGAGGAGGGTGAATTTGCTGAATGTTATGTATGTCTATTCAATCGACCAAGGCCTCTGAGGCGTGGCACCTCGCAATTTTACTAAGGGTAATTTCTATCAGTTCTTTGGTCTATGCTAAGGTACGATGAAAATTGTATAAAATACCAACTAGTTGGTGAGTTTTGCGTACTAATGCTGGGTTTTGGGTTCGTGAACGTGTGTACAGCCTCTAGATTTAATGCACCAACGTCAGATATTCGTACGATACGACTATGAGTAACTGCACTGTCATTTGTGAAGTAATTTGCTATGATCTTCTGTGTACTTTCAGTGGGGAAAAATTATAAACCATGTTGATAGTGCGAAGTCAACTCGGCGCCTTCAAAGTGCCGTTACTTGGGAAGATTTTGCCATTCAGATCAAATATGTTAAAATTGGAGACAAAAATACAAGAATAAACCAGATGTATTTCGGTCGCTGCACGATCCTGTATTTACATGTATGGTATGCAATACCGTCAAGATGAAGAATTAGACACATGTGAAACATCTGGATATCTTTATTTGTAGACGTTTCGTAATCCAGTGGCTTTATTAATACAAATTCAAGGACATAATTGGAAGACAGTGGAACTATACACAAAAGATGAGGTAATGAGTCCCTCAACCTTGACGTTGGTGAAGTATCGTAGTCTGTGCTCTTCACCAACCGTCTTCCAATTATGTTCTTTAATTTGCACTGATAAAACCAGTGTGACGAAACGTGTACATTAAAGACACCCAGATGTTGTACATGTGTCTGATTCTTCACGATCTGTAATGCCGAGTCCTGCATAAGTTTATAATGCAGTTACTTATCACTTCATCAGAAGGGGTGTTCACAAGCCGCCATATGAAAATCATTATCCCAATTATTTCAGTAAAAAAAAATGAAACATTAGGACACACACAGCCCAGATCTAATTCAAAGACCTTTCAATTGAGAAACACCAACTTTAAATTTAAAAATGAAGAAGCCTTTTTTTTCGCTATTTCAGGGGGATCATTATCCTGAAAATGGAAAAGTTTATCCTTATTAAATTTAAAAACTCCCTAAAAACGCATTTTTCAATTTCATTTTCTCATTTATATTATATTTCAAGTTCTCTAAAATATTTTAAGAAAAACTATCATATTTTTATTTTTGCAGTGAAATCCAATTTGTAAAAATATCTTTCAAAAACTGTTAATTGGCACCTCAGAAAGTCCAAAGTCAATACAATCGTACTTTCAATTATGATGCACCAGCACTTAGGTCTGAAGCCGATCAGAAAAGGCATTCACTAGTTATGATATAGGGGGAAACTATTTAATAAAATTATCAAACTGTAAACTGACACAGCTGAAAGTGAGGAAGCGGCCTTGTTTTATCAACGTCCTGGTGAGACAACCATCATTGGTCTGGCCAACAGAACTATAGTGTGAAAATTAGCAGCCTAAGACACCTATCTTCACAATCAGAAACTGAAGGTCCAGTCTCAATATATCACACTGTTGTCGATCAGAAGAGGCAGTCAGTCTCCAGTAATTGATCTGATTCCAACGATTCCTGGATTTTTTAGGAAAATGTGAAAATTTGGACTTACACCAAACTTAAAGATTATCAACCCTCTTATAGAAAGCATCGTCAATAATACTTTAAAGCTGATCAGAACATTTTTAATTCAATAAAATTGGCAAAGTGTGACTAACAACTCATCGTAACAGCAACACCCTTACATTCAGGAAATCACACCTGTTGTAAAAAGTTGAATCCGACCAAAGAAGTCATTCTCCAGCTATGGCATGGATTCCAACAATTCAAAGTTTTTATCTCTATTTTACTATAAAGACAAATTTGCCAACATAAAAAACATTATAGGCAGTATCCTGGCAGAAAGATGCAACATATATGCAACACTGAAGCCGATCAGAAACGGTAAACAAATGGATTTAATATAATTATACGAGACCAAAAAAAAAAAATCACACTGGTCATATCTACACAAATATTCACTCGAATTTCACTGGTAGGATACAGAAGCATCTTTTTCCATTGTTGGAAGCTGTACCACTGAGAGTTCTGGAAGTTACTGGAGCCATTCCAGGATGCTGGGGATTTGTTCAATAGCTTCGGTCGCTATACCACTGAGAGTTCTGGAAGTTACTGGAGCCATTCCAGGATGCTGGGGATGTGTTCAATAGCTTCGGTCGCTATACCACTGAGAGTTCTGGAAGTTACTGGAGCCATTCCAGGATGCTGGGGATGGGTTTAATAGCTTCGGTCATAGAGCCTTTGCACCTGCCCATTGTTTCAAGAAACTGGTCTTTTACGCAAACACTCAAAATTTGAATCCTGTCAGATGAGGCGTTCTAGTATTATAGTACAAGAAAAACAAAAAGGAGGAAAAAAAAAATCCTGTCAACCACTTAAAGGTACCATTCAAGGACACTAATAAGGAAGCCACAGTTATCCTGGGTGGATAACCCGAAAGGTTATCCACACAGGATAACAAGTCAGTGCGTCAGCGAGGACGCAATTATTTCCTTTGTGGTCCTTCAATCTTGTCCTCCAGGATGTGAACCACACCAGTCAACTATCACCCAGGTACCTACTTAATGCTAGGTGAACAGGAACAGCAAGTGCAAGGAAACATACCTAACGTTTCCACCAGGCCGGGGATTGAATCATGGACACTCAGTGTGCGAGGAGAGAGCGTTGCCAACAGAGTGAAGTGTTAGAAATTACATGATGTGGCATTCCCCAAGTACCTGATTATGTTCGGTGTACATCACACGTAACCATGAACCTGCAGGCCATCACCAACGAGCTTTCACCACTGTAGTTTACTGTCAAGTGTGAATGAATGCGCTATTCTTATACGGGGTAACTGCCGGTTGTTCTGGAGGTCTGCCAGCCAGGGTCTGGAGGAGGAGGATCCTAGGAAAGGCTGCCTGCATCTAGGGGACCATCTTAGTATGGTGTTAACTAGACTCAGGGCTAAGTGAGCTCAGGCTGCTTAACACAATTCTAGAGTCTGTCTTCTGTACGGATGTCTAAAAGTTGTAGCTCATGAGAGCTCTCTCAGACTTATGCTTGCTCGCTCTCTCTCTCTCTCTCTCTCTCTCTCTCTCTCTCTCTCTTGCCAAAACCCACTCGTATTATTGTATTTATTAAACCCACTGTATATATTGTATATATTTGTAAACAGGTTTGGCGTTGGGAATATACAATTATTCTAAAGTATACACTGGATGCTAACATTCAGTGTATACTTTATTTCTTATTCTCTTGAGTGATGTATTGATTACGCTTACGCTTGTATTTTATACGGTCAGGTACAACAGACTTTTAAGTATATGTGTTCGGAATACATGGAAAATTTTAAAATATTTTATGGTGAGGGGAATGCTTGCCACTGCCGCTCAGATCCACAGTAGTGTGCATATTAATTGGGACAGTGATGAAATAAGATATTTATTTAGAAAATTGATGTTTATTTGAAAAATACAATGCAATGATATGACATATAATTGATCTAATAAGAGATATGACTACCCTTTGCTTTTTATGAACATTGCTAGACGCTTTGGCATAGAATCGATCAATGTTGACCACATTCTGACAAGTTCCATGTCGTGATGCCACGTCCTAATACCAGCAGCAATTAGTTTTTCCAGAGTTGAACAGTCCTTTTCGCGAGCTTGCGTTTGGTTATTGCCCAGAGATTCTCAATTAGGTTGAGGTCGGGAGAGTTTCCAGGTCAGTTTAAAACGCTTAGCCCAATCTCTTCGAAGAATGTCGGTATTTTTTTCTGGAAGTGTGGCATGCAGAAAGATCCTGCTGGCAAATGTCTTCCCCATCAGGATAGTATCTATCCACAATGGGAAGCAAATGAGTTGACAGGATTGCCTTGTATTTGTCACTGTTTTTCGTTCCATCAACAATAACAAGCTGTCCAGTGCCTTTAACGCCAAAACATCTTAGGTGGGTGTTTTGGCGCTTGTTGAATGTGTCTATTCCGAAGAGGTTCGCCTTTACTCCGTCTCACTACCACTGATCTGTACCCATGAAGTACATGTACCCATGTACTTCAAAATTTGCCTCATCTGAAAATGTCCCTTTTCTCCGTCTGTCGTCCATCCCTTATGATCGAGTGTCCACCGCATCCATTTTTTCTTCATAGAAGCAGTCAATATTCGTTTCTTTATCAGCTTTCTGGCAATTCTGCCAGTTTCAAGGAGCCTTCGTCGAACAGTTGAAGAATCAACATTTACGTCAGCTGAAGCCAAATCCCTCTGTAGATCTTTGCTGGTTTTCTTGGGATCATTCACACTCATATAACCTTGTCATCGTGAGATGTTTTACGTTTTCTTCCAATCTTCCTTAAAGAGCTCCACACTCATCAGTGTTGCCAGCTCTCTTCAGATTCCGACCAACGGTTGACTTTCCTAGGCTCAAATCTTCGGTGATCTGTCCGATACTCCAATCAGCATGTTTTCTAAGGGCTACAATATTAAGCATGATTTCTAGGTGAAACATCCATCCTGAATTTCAGCAGTAATCAAGAATTGAAGGGAAGAATTTGGCAAAACCATATAAATTCACAGACGACGCTTGTAGAAATAGCCTTTCAGAACAACAGCTGCTGTAGCACTGACGAGAGTCGCAGGGTAACACCACAGCTGGATAGTTGCCAGAAGTCGGTAGCACATTATTCTGAAAAGAACCCAAATTGTATTAAGCTGGAGACTAAGGCATATTTTGGGATAATTACAAAACTTATTCCTGTCCCGATTAATTTGCACACTAAAACAAAAAATGCACAAGCAAAAACTGTTGTCACAGACGCCATCCTACTTAAGATGTCACAAGCTTCTCGTAAAGCAAAAATAAATAATACTTTTCCTCTAGTATCATGTATCTACGTGTATCTAGAAACAAAGTAGTAACAGTGACAAAAGCGAAGATAGTCAGAAATTATTGTAATGAAATGTAATGTCAAAAAAGGAAAAATATGTAGTGAGGATAGGTACCTTTGCATGAGGATAGGTACCTTTACAGGAGGATAGGTACGTTTACTAGAGGATGGATACGTTTATAGGAGGGTAGGTACGTTTACAGGAGGATAGGTACGTTTACAGGAGGATAGGTACGTTTACAGAATTGTAGGTACGTTTACAGCAATGTAGGTACGTTTACAGGAGGGTAAATACGTTTACAGGAGAGTGGGTACGTTTACAGGAGGGTAGTTACATTTACAGGAGGGTAGGTACGTTTGCAGGATAGGTACGTTTACAGGAGCGTAGGTACGTTTTCAGGAGAGTTGGTACGTTTACAGGAAGGTAGGTACGTTTTACAGAAGGATAGGTACGTTTACAGAAGGGTAGGTACCTTTACAGGAGGATAGGTACATTTACAGGAGGGTAGGTACCTTTACAGTTGCTTCAAATTGAAACAAACTGAAACTACCCTCAGTCAGCGTGTGCTACAGTACCATCGCTGCATACACAAGCGTCTCTCAAGACATCCATCACAATCTGCCACCTTGGCCAGAACAACCCAAGTCAGACGTGTCTCCACAAAGTTGGGTAAATAACTGTAAATTTTTTTGAACGATGACAAATTAATGAATATACAATAATAAGGTGATATTCAAACTATCAAACTGGGATCAAAAGACTACTTTATGCAAGACGATCATAAGAACATACATAAGAAAGAAGGAACACTGCAGAAGGCCTACTGGCCCATGCGATGTATGTATTTAGCCAATGCCTTTGCATTGGCCTTTGCCAATGCCTTTGTCAAGGCATTCCTGGACTACCTGGAGAGAATTCCAGGGGTCAACGCCCCCGCGGCCCGGTCCGTGACCAGGCCTCTTGTTGGACCAGAGCCTGATCAACCAGGCTGTTACTGCTGGCCGCACGCAGTCCAACGCATTGGCCTTAACGAATGCCAATGCCTTTAGCCAATGCCTTAACCTAGTCAGGCCAGGTCACATTCACTTCTTAAGGAAGGAGCACGGCATCTGACTTAGTAGCACAAGCTAGTCAGGTCCAACTCACACCCACCCACACCCACTCATGTATTTATCCAACCTATTTTTAAAACTATACAACGCCTTAGCTTCTATGACGGTACTCGGGAGTTTGTTCCACTCATCCACAACTCTATTACCAAACCAGTGCTTTCCTATAGTTACTATTATACAGGTGCTATAAGCCAAAAAAATAAGTTTTTATTTCAGAATAAACCAATATAAGAAAAATTAAAGGTGGGATATTACTGAAGTGTATAAGTGGGAAACAGGAATAAATAAAGACAATGTAGAGTACTAAGAGCAGACATAAATAAAGACAAAATAGAGTACTAAGAGCAGGCATAAATAAAGACAATGTAGAGTACTAAGAGCAGGCATAAATAAAAGACAATGTAGAGTACTAAGAGCAGACATAAATAAAGACAATGTAGAGTACTAAGAGCAGGCATAAATAAAGACAATGTAGAGTACTAAGAGCAGACATAAATAAAGACAATGTAGAGTACTAAGAGCAGGCATAAATAAAAGACAATGTAGAGTACTAAGAGCAGACATAAATAAAGACAAAATAGAGTACTAAGAGCAGGCATAAATAAAGACAATGTAGAGTACTAAGATCAGACATAAATAAAGACAATGTAGAGTACTAAGAGCAGGCATAAATAAAGACAATGTAGAGTACTAAGAGCAGGCATAAATAAAGACAATGTAGAGTACTAAGAGCAGGCATAAATAAAAGACAATGTAGAGTACTAAGAGCAGGCATAAATAAAGACAATGTAGAGTACTAAGAGCAGACATAAATAAAGACATTGTAGAGTACTAAGAGCAGGCATAAATAAAGACAATGTAGAGTGCTAAGAGCAGACATAAATAAAGACAATGTAAAGTACTAAGAGCAGACATAAATAAAGACAATGTAGAGTACTAAGGGCAGGCATAAATAAAGACAATGTAAAGTACTAAGAGCAGACATAAATAAAGACAATGTAGAGTGCTAAGAGCAGACATAAATAAAGACATTGTAGAGTACTAAGAGCAGGCATAAATAAATAGTGTACTAAGGATATCTAATCAAGAGAGAACTCGAAATAATGGATTAAAATTGGATATATATTGATATAAAAAGTATGTAAGAAAGTACTAATTCGAAAATAAGAGTTATCAGTGAGTGGAATAATCTACCGACTAGGTCACTGAAGCCGATTCCTTGGGTAACTTTGTTAAGAGGTTGTTCAAATATGTGGTTGAGAAGGGTTTGTTTTGAGAATGACCTGCCAAGTATGGGCCAGTAGGCCTGCTGCAGTGTTCTTCCATTCTTATGTTCTCACGTTTTTTCAAGAGTTAGGAAGCGCTGAAATTAACTTAAACTGTTTCATAAAGGAGGGAAATATGGCTGTAAATAGCAAGAGCTCTGAACGAGGGTTAAAAAGTCCCACTTAATGTAAAACGTGTGAAAAATGCAGAGAAAGATTCCATGTTGCTTGTACAGGTGGCAGCAGACATACAACAGCAGACATGCAACAGCAGACATACAACAGCAGACATACAACAGCAGACATACAACAGCAGACATACAACAGCAGACATACAACAGCAGACATACAACAGCAGACATACAACAGCAGACATACAACAGCAGACATGCAGCAGCAGACATGCAGCAGCAGACATACAACAGTAGACATACAGCAGCAGACATACAACAGCAGACATGCAGCAGCAGACATGCAGCAGCAGACATGCAGCAGCAGACATGCAGCAGCAGACATGCAGCAGCAGACATGCAGTAGTAGACATACAGCTGGAAGAGCTGGAAAATGAATTTGCGTAGACAGTAAACAAGAAGGAACGAAGGTTTACTAACAGAAATTCACTGAAAGAAAAAATAGTTATTTTTTCAAAGCATAATTATGAAGAAAGGGAATAAGACCTTCAAAGCAACACACGCAAAGAGAAACAGCGATGCATAAGAAAATGCAAATAAACAGCTTAATGATAAGAGGAAAAATTTGAATATAGTGCTACTGTAAAAAAAGGTAAAAACACAGGGAAAACTAGACCGAGTAAAGATGACGAAACACAGGAGGAGAAAGCAGCGGATTAGTAACGCAAGAAATGGAAATGAACCGAAAACTACAAACTTTTATAAAGCAATGTGAAAATAGGAAAGAGAAACACACAAAATACAGAAATTGTCATAGAGGGTGTCAGCAGGGGCTACACACGTTAATACTGTGCCAGAGAAGTATGCAAATACGGATTTAAATGTCATTATCAGCACCCTGGAAAATGCAGGAATATATGAGAAGAAAAGTGCTGCTTTGGGGAAGTGTGTGTGTGTGTGGGGGGTTCTGTTTCTCAGAGATGTGTCAGAAGTCACTTTAGAAAAAAAAAACATTTCTATGAGCTGAAATGCTCACGATTTCACATAAGAACTGCATATTAATTCTGAAGGAGTTGATGAAGTCCCTGGTGGAAGAAACGTCTTTTCGATAAAATGCCATAAAGTGTTTATTGATTCTTATCAACTTGAGAGAAATTGAATGTTTCCAACGAAAATCTTTTTTGTAAAGATGGGGGATAAAAAAAACGAGAAAAGAGAAACAGCAAAATTAAACACTAAACTGACAAAAGGGAGCAGAAATGTGTGGGAAAACATGAACATAAATCACTAAGACAAACTAGATCATACACACACTACAGTAAAAAAAAAATCATATCCAAAACATTAAAAACACAATACATCAACATCCCTCACATGGGAGAGAGAAACTTGTGAAGACGTTTGTGTCCGACTTGGACCATTAACGAGTCACACTAACACAAGAAGGTGAGGGAGCCAGTATATATAAGAGAGAAGGGGAGGCTAGGGACGGTATGAAGAGAGAAAGAAGGAGGAGAAGTAGTAGTGGTAGAGGTAAATGGTCAAAGTCGAACAGAAACGACGTCATAAGCTTCTGTCTTCTATGTGTGGAATATTTGTGTATTGTTACAGTCACGGTATTGTGACATTTAGTTCGTTACAAACACAAGACATAGTGGACAACACCAGAGTGCCCACACCAGCCACACAGCATCCAGGTGGAACCTGTACTCGACAACACCAGAGTGCCCACACCAGCCACACAGCATCCAGGTGGAACCTGTACTGGACAACACCAGAGTGCCCACACCAGCCACACAGCATCGAGGTGGAACCTGTACTGGACAACACAGGTGCCACACCAGCCACACAACAGCATCCAGGTGGAACCTGTACTGACAACCAGAGTCACACCAGCCACCAGAGTGAACCTGTCGACAACACCAGTCCCAGCCACACAGCATCGCCAGGTGAGAACATCGATGGAACCTGACTGAAAAGGACAACAGCCAGGGGAAGCTGCACCAATGCACACCAGCCACACAGTCGAGTGACCAGAGAGTCACACCCTGAAACGAACTACCAAGTTGAAGGGAGAAATACTAAGACTCGCTATCAATCTCTCCAGTATTAAATTGTCCAACGCATACACCCAAAACAACACAAATAATCTTAATTTTGTAAATACACAAGTTATGAAAACGGAGATAAAGTTACATAAACGGCCTGGTCTCAGGAACAAATAATATATGGAGGTTTCACAGTCATGGACCGGGCAACGGAACACCTCCAGGTATACTCCAGGTATACCTGCGCAATAATGATTTTCTAGTAAAATGTGGTTCCTAAAACAGGTGTAGTTTCTCATAGCCAGGGACACCCGGGTGGCGTCATCTCATCCTCCCACATGCGCTGGTCCAAGATATTGTGCTTAATAATCCGCATTGAGCGGGAGATAAAATATCTGTGCACCAGACTGATGCACAGATATGGTAAATAATACCAAGTATTCTGATTGATTGTCAATAGTTGTACGTGTTTAGCAGTGACATGGCGCGACGCTTTACGCTTCTGCCTTACCTCAGAGAGAAATTTTGCAACTACTATGTGTTGCTAGTCTTGCAACATTGCATGGCTTCTGACGACGCATTAGTGCACGAAAGATCTTAAGCTAAAGATTTCCGTCCTCAAGTGGCTTGTTCTGCTTTAACATTGCCTGTTTGCGATTATACTGCACACAATTTTATTATATATATATTTTTTTTTTTTATTAACACATCGGCCGATTCCCACCAAGGCAGGGTGGCCCGAAAAAAAAACTTTCATCATCATTCACTCCATCACTGTCTTGCCAGAAGGGTGCTTTACACTACAGTTATAAAACTGCAACATTAACACCCCTCCTTCAGAGTGCCGGCACTGTACTTCCCATCTCCAGAACTCAAGTCCGGCCTGCCGGTTTCCCTGAATCCCTTCATAAATGTTACTTTGCTCACACTCCAACAGCACGTCAAGTATTAAAAACCATATGCCTCCATTCACTCCTATCAAATACGCTCACACATGCTTGCTGGAAGTCCAAGCCCCTCGCACACAAAACTTCCTTTACCCCCTCCCTCCAACCTTTCCTAGGCCGACCCCTACCCCGCCTTCCCTCCACTACAGATTTATACACTCTCGAAGTCACTCTGTCTCGTTCCATTCGCTCTACATGTCCAAACCACCTCAACAACCCCTCCTCAGCTCTCTGGACAATCGTTTTGGTAATCCGCACCTCCTCCTAATTTCCAAACTCCGAATTCTCTGCATTATATTCACACCACACATTGACCTCAGACATGACATCTCCACTGCCTCCAGCCTTCTCCTCGTTGCAACATTCATCACCCATGCTTCACACCCATATAAGAGCGTTGGTATAACTATACTCTCATACATTCCCCTCTTTACTTCCATGGACAAGGTTCTTTGTCTCCACAGACTCCGAAGTGCTCCACTCACCCTTTTCCCCTCATCAATTCTATGATTCACCTCATCCTTCATAGACCAATCCGCCGACATGTCCACTCCCAAATATCTGAATACATTCACCTCCTCCATACTCTCTCCCTCCAATCTGATATCCAATCTTTCGTCACCTATTCTTTTTGTTATCCTCATCACCTTACTCTTTCCTATATTCACTTTCAATTTTCTTCTTTTACACACCCTACCAAATTCATCCACCAACCTCTGCAGCTTCTCTTCAGAATCTCCCAAAAGCACAGTGTCATCAGCAAAAAGCAACTGTGACAACTCCCACTTTGTATTTGCTTCTTTATCTTTTAGCCCAACACCTCTTGCCAAGACCCTCGCATTCACTTCTCTTACAACCCCATCTATAAATATATTGAACAACCACGGTGACATCACACATCCTTGTCTAAGGCCCACTTTTACTGGGAAATAGTCCCCTTCCCTCCTACACACTCTAACCTGAGCCTCACTATCCTCATAAAAACTCTTCACTGCTTTCAGTAACCTTCCTTCTATTCCATACACCTGCAACATCTGCCACATTGCCCCCCTATCTACCCTATCATACGCCTTTTCCAAATCCATAAATGCCACAAAAACATCTTTACCCTTATCCAAATACTGTTCACCTATATGTTTCACTGTAAACACTTGTTCTACACACCCCTACCTTTCCTAAAGCCCCCTTGTTCATCTGCTATCCTGCTTTCTGTTTTACTCTTAATTCTTTCAATAATAACTCTACCATACACTTTACCAGGTACACTCAACAGACTTATTCCCTATAATTTTTGCACTCTCTTTTGTCCCCTTTGCCTTTATACAAAGGAACAATACACGCTCTCTGCCAATCCCTAGGTACCTTACCCTCTTCCATACATTTATTAAATAATAGCACCAACCACTCCAAAATTATATCCCCACCTGCTTTTAACATTTCTATCTTTATCCCATCAATCCCAGCTGCCTTACCCCTTTCATTCTACCCACTGCCTCACGAACTTCCCCTACACCCACAACTGGCTCTTCCACACTCCTACAAGATGTTATTCCTCCTTGCCCTACACACGAAATCACAGCTTCCCTGTCTTCATCAACATTTAACAAATCCTCAAAATATTCTCTCCATCTTCCCGATACCTCTAACTCTCCATTTAATAACTCTCCTCTCCTATTTTTAACTGTCAAATCCATTTGTTCTCTAGGCTTCCTCAACTTATTAATCTCATTCCAAAACTTTTTCTTATTTTTAACAAAATTTGCTGATAACATCTCACCCACTCTCTCATCTGCTCTCTTTTACATTGCTTCACCACTCTTTTAACCCTCTTTTTCTCTCCATATACTCTTCCCTCCTTGCATCACTTCTACTTTGTAAAAACCTCTCATATGCTAACTTTTTCTCCCTTACTACTCTCTTTACATCATCATTCCACCAATCGCTCCTCTTCCCTCCGCACCCACTCGCCTGTAACCACAAACTTCTGCTGAACACTCTAACACTACATTTTTAAATCTACCCCATACATTTTCAACCCCATTGCCTACACTCTCACTAGCCCATCTATCCTCCAATAGTTGTTTATATCTTACCCTAACTGCCTCCTCTTTTAGTTTATAAACCTTCACCTCTCTTTTACTTACTGATTCTATTTTCCTTGTATCCCATCTACCTTTTACTCCCACTGTAGCTATAACTAAAAAGTGATCTGATATATCTGTAGCCCCTCTATAAACATGTACATCCTGAAGTCTACTCAACAGTCTTTTATCTACCAATACATAGTCCAACAAACTACTGTCATTACGCCCTACATCATATCTTGTATACTTATTTATCCTCTTTTTCTTAAAATATGTATTACCTATAACTAAACCCCTTTCTATACAAAGTTCAATCAAAGGGCTCCCATTATCATTTACACCTGGCACCCCAAACTTACCTACTACACCCTCTCTGCATGTTTCTCCCACTTTAGCATTTAGGTCCCCTACCACAATTACTCTCTCATTTGGTTCAAAAGTTCCTATACATTCGCTTAACATCTCCCAAAATCTCTCTCTCTCCTCTACACTCCTCTCTTCTCCAGGTGCATACACGCTTATTATGACCCACTTTTCGCATCCGACCCTTATTTTAATCCACATAATCCTTGAATTTACACATTTATATTCCCTCTTTTCCTTCCATAACTGATCCTTCAACATTATTGCTACCCCTTCCTTAGCTCTAACTCTCTCAGATACTCCTGACTTAATCCCATTTATTTCTCCCCACTGAAACTCGCCTACCCCCTTCAGCTTTGTTTCGCTTAGGGCCAGGACATCCAACTTCTTTTCATTCATAACATCGGCAATCATCTCTTTCTTATCATCCGCACTACATCCACGCACATTCAGACAACCCAATTTTATAAAGTTTTCTTCTTCTCGTTTTTAGTAAATTTGTACAGGAGAAGGGGTTACTAGCCCATTGCTCCCGGCATCTTAGTCGCCTCATACGACACGCATGGCTTACGGAGGAAAGATTCTTTCCACTTCCCCATGGACAATAGAGAAAATAAAAAGAACAAGAGCTATTAAGAAAAAGAAGAAAAACCTAGATGTGTGTATGTATATATATGCATGTGTATGCCAGTGTAGTGTGACCTAAAGTGTAAGTAGAAGTAGCTAGATATACCTGTTATCCAGCGTGTTTATGAGACAGAAAAAAGACACCAGCAATCCTACCATCATGTAAAACAGTTTCAGGTTTCTGTTTCACAGTCACCTGGCAGGACGGTAGTACCTCCCTGGGTGGTTGCTGTCTACCAACCTACTACTATAAATATATATATATATATATATATATATATATATATATATATATATATATAGGACGGGGTCCACCTCTGGTGTACATTGTGGGACCCATAGCCTCGGAGAAGTGGATAAAAAGGCTTCAAGGAAGAATATATTATATATATAATGTCGTGCCGATTAGGTAAAACTGGTCAATTAGCAAGAACTCATCTAAAATTAAGTCCTTTCTAAACTTTTCTCTTATACGTTTAAAGATATATTTTTTTCATTTATGTTAATGTAAAAATGTATAATTTTGTACCAAGAGAAACTTTGAAAACCTACCTAACCTTATTACAACAAGCGCAATTTAATTTAGCCTAACCCAACTAAATATATTTTAGATACGTTAACATTAATTTAATAATAAACAAACACAATGAAATATATGTTTTTCGTTAGGTTCAGAATGATTTTTGCGAAATTATTGCATACACAAATTTTCGCTTGTCTTATATGGCAAGAAGAGCGTTGTTATTTAAGCCAAAATCGCAAGTTTTACCTAATCGGCACGACATATATATATATATATATATATATTGCTCTGAAATACGCAACAAGGCAAAAAAGTCTAGAAAAATGGTGTGTCCAGAGTGAGGTGCGAAGCTCCACTTAACATAACTGAACTGTTAAACAAGAAGACACACACTCCTGTATAGTATTTACTGCAGAATTAATCTTATAAGAATATTTATGGACACATTTTAATACACTTGGCTGTCATAAAGAAGCGGTTGAGGATAAAGCAAACGATATGGAGTCCTCCCCGACATTATTACACCCGGATTTATGAGCTGTAAATCCCGGTTAGGAAGTAGTGCGTGCCGGAGTTACTCATTGACGCAAGTTTATTGTCATTTTCCTCAAGCAATAAAACTGGGAGAGAGATGTGTGCAGATCTGTGGTGATCTTTACTTAAGACAAGGAAGGAAATTTTATGATTTACAAAGCGGTTTTTCCTTCCGGGGGAAGGAAGGGGGGCATTTAGGGGGGTACTGGTGCCGACGAGTCCCTTTATGCGGGAGTCTTGATGGCGAAGTGTCTCTTCATATGGGGGTCTTAATGGCGAAGAGTCCCTTCATGTGGGATCCTTGATGGTGAAGTGTCTCTTCATGTGGGGGCCTTGATGGCGAAGAGTCCCTTCATGTGGGGGTCTTAATGGCGAAGAGTCCCTTCATGTGGGATCCTTGATGACGAAGAGTCCCTTCATGTGGGAACCTTGATAGCGAAGAGACTCTTCCAGGGAAGTGTCTTGATGCCAAGGGAGTCCCTTCCATGTTAAAAACATTTGTACATATATTTAAGGTTCTAAAAATAGCCCTGTTGTTTTGTCAATGGTCAGAGAGTAATTAACTATTTAGTGTTATGAACTTTTGTACAAGTTATGTAGGAGGTAGAGAGTAGGTATGAAGGTGAGCCTCACTGTTGTTTGACCTCAGTGTGTGCCCATCCATGGTCAAGGGTGGATGTGGTGCAACTCACTCTGGTTTGGCACCAATATCTCTTCCTGGGGTCGAGGTGTCACGACATGGTTGAGCCCTAAAGGATTGTAAAAGACATTCCTGGAGCTGTAGCCTGAGAACCTGCTGTGTGTATTATGACTTTAGTGATGTAAGACAAGGAGAATGTTGTTATTCTTGCCTCGGGTCTTGATAAATTGTAAATGTGTACAGATTACAAGCGTGATTCTTATGTATATTTATAGTGGTTATTTCTAGGCTTTTTGGACGTAAGGGAAGTAACGAAAGGGGGGGGATAACTCGTGTGCTAGATAACTACATATTATATTATTTTATAATATAGTTTTTCTGGTATTGTAATGGAACAACTGTGGCTGTGGATTTTCATTTCCTCTATCGTGACTATTTAATGGGAAGGGGATATTTGATCATTCATTTAACCCAGTATAATTATAATAACATTTATGCTGGCAGTCATATATTAATTATTATAATAACAT
>WNWK01004988.1:0-117500 GCA_009830355.1 Cherax destructor | reverse complement strand
TACATGCCTAATAGATTTTCTTATATGTTGAGCTAAGTATATTAAGAAATTTCAAACTCAACAGGTGCATATTCTTCTCATGTTATTCTAAATATCTTGACAAGATCTCATCTTTATTTATGTAGGTTCCTTCCATTACATTATTATTTATTGTATGATACAGGGTCTTGTTTTGTTTCTTTGATGTGATGGGTTTCCTGGGGCCAGTAATCTATAATGTGTCCTTCTTATTCTCTCATCCCTACCTTTCTCCTAATTCCTGAATTATCGCCTCATATTTGTTTCTTTTATTTTGGTCCTATGTCCTTGTTTATTTATTGTTTTTAATCCCTGGTGTTCAATCGTCCTTGGGGTTATACATTTACTCTGGGTACCACCTTGACAAACTCAACAAACCTGCCTTGTAAAACGATTCTACGTGGCACTTTCCAACCATGACCCTTAACCCCTCCTGTGTGGTGGACATGTTCGTCCACCACACACACACACACCCCTCCTGTGTGGTGGACATGTTCGTCCACCACACACACACCTCGTGTGGTGGACATGTTCATCTACCACACACACATCGTGTGTGATGGACATGTTCGTCTATCACACACACACACCCCTCCTGTGTGGTGGACGTCTCCACCCTCCCCTGCCCCTTCTTTTCCATTACGTACCTTCCATTAATGACCTACCTCACCCCTCTCCACTTGCCCTGCCTCACACAATATACTTACTGCCCCCCCGTACCCCCATTTGAATCACTTACTGTTCCCTTATGTCTTCCCCCATCCACACACCTCCCCCAACAGGCCACCATGCTCAAGAAGACCTCCAAGTCTAAGTTACGAAGGCGGAACACCGAGCCATCCATGGTGGCCAACGAGCAAACTAAACTAGAACCTATCAGAGGTGACCCTGCTTCCACCTCCCACCCACTCTAGTGCCCTTTCTCCACCTCCCACCCAGCAGTAGCATCCGTACCCCACCTCCACCTTCCACCCACTAGTGCCCCTACAGCACCTATCACCCAATAGTGTTCCTACCATACCTCCACCTCCCACCCATTCTGCACGTCTTTCCCTCCCCCCTCACTACACCATCACCTTCCCCTCACTTCCTTCTCCTACCTGTCTCCTGTACCTCCTCCCCCTTCCCCTCTACAACAGCAACAAGCACAGCAGCAGCAGGCGAGGCCCAGTTTGACCAGGTCTGAAGTGGTCACCTCACTTTACCACCACCACAATCACCGCCACCACCAGCAGCAGTAGTCAACTCTACCACCACCACCACAACTTGGCTACATCCATGGGAGTGTCGGGGGGAGGTGTGAGTGGTGAGTGAGGGCGGCCCGTGTGTGAAACAAGCAACGGAAAGTGTGAGGGAACACTCGCTTGTCAAGTGTTCCTTTCATAAAACACCAACAACACACCTAGTTTCCTGAGGCAATACTGGAGATAGGAGGTGAAGGAGGGCCGTCCGCTGCATACTGGGACAGTGTAATTACTGTAGTAATCTCTCAAAGCATTCCATAGTTTAGTGAATGCGGGCGGTCCAGTGTCTCTCAGCAGTGTTTTCCAAGCACACAGTGTTTCGACCTGCAGTTAGGATCAATGTATCACTTAGCTTTGCCTTGAAAAAGGCATAAGCTGTCGATCATGGACAACGGCCCTTCTGCAGCGTCGAGTGGGAACACCGCTGCCTTGGTCAACCATCTCCCACTACTGCTGTAGTTTTGTGTGCACCTCCGTCAGTGTTAAATGGCGGGGTGTCTCAGAGTTATCAAGCAATCCTGGTGTGACTGATGAGCTTCGTGTGTTGTTTTCCCAGAGTAACTACCTCGCACCTCCCTCCTCCTCCTCCTGTATCAGTGGTAGCAGAGGTACTTCACACCACCACCATCACTGATAGAAGAGGTCCTCCACACGCCCATCAGTGATAGGAGAGGTCCTGCACACTACCGTCAGTGATAGAAGAGGTCCTCCACACGCCCATCAGTGATAGGAGAGGTCCTGCACACTACCGTCAGTGATAGAAGAGGTCCTCCACACGCCCATCAGTGATAGGAGGGGTCCTGCACACTACCGTCAGTGATAGAAGAGGTCCTCCACACGCCCATCAGTGATAGGAGAGGTCCTGCACACTACCGTCAGTGATAGGAGAGGTACTTTACATCACCATCAGTGATATCAGGATAGCAGGAGCCTTGCACACCACCACCTTTGCTAGGAGGTGCCCCGTACAATGCTACCACTGCTATGTGAGGTCTTTCACGCCATCATAAGTATTAGCTCAAGCTCTACATCACTGCTAGATTGTACCCATAGTCTACAAGGGTTCTGACAGAGGGCCCTTTGCTTCTCTAAAATTTAGTTCGTAATCTTATTTTTTCAAGTGCCAGTTCGCTGTCCCCGGTACAGTCTCTTGTCTAGTGTTTCATGTGGACACACTTGTGTAGATGTGACTTGGTAGTCCCTCTCCCTCTCCTTTTCTCTACCTCACACCATACCCCGTTGACGCCCATCACAGCATTTATACATACGCTGGGAGAATACAACCCTGGAGGTGCCCAGATTACATATTCCAGCCCTTATACACACTCGCCTCTCAACAGGCGACCTACAAACTCCAGTTATAACAAACCCAGGTTGCTGACTTGCAACGGCCATTGCTACAAGAAATTGGGATAAAACAAACAGGAGAATAGCAAGTCACTGTGTTATGAGGGTCAGCAAAATTGTATTTATTGCAGCACACACACACTTCATTCGATATTGTGGTGATCATTGAGGGAGTGTAAGGGTGAGTAGGGAAGGGCAGCATTCTAAAGCCAGTGTCCATCTGTGGCTCACACACAGACAAATCAGTGTCTCCCGCTCACAAACAGGTCACAGTGTCTGTGGCACACCATAAAGATGTCGCAGTTTGTCTGTGGCTCACCCACAGACAGGTCACAGTGTCTGACTATAATTCACCCAACAATGGCACACCACAGCTCTGTATCAACACACTAGTCCCTCGCATGAGAACTGTGTGGGAGCTGCGATAGACGAGGTATCAACATCAAGGGGAAGACCAAGAACCATAGATGTGGAGTGTGTGGTCTACAGGGGCAAGCTGGACCAGGGGCACGTCTCTGGCTGGCTCTCTGCTAGGACACATGTCTGGCTGGCTCTCTGCTAGGATACACGTCTCTGGCTGGCTCTCTGCTAGGACACATGTCTGGCTGGCTCTCTGCTAGGATACACGTCTCTGGCTGGCTCTCTGCTAGGACACACGTCTCTGGCTGGCACTCTGCTAGGACACACGTCTCTGGCTGGCACTCTGCTAGGACACACGTCTCTTGGGTGATTAAAACACGGGATTATTAACTACAAAGCGTGATAGGTGGGTGGTGTGCGGTGTGGTAAATCCCTAGCCAAGTGCACAATAGTGTATACTCCTCTTGGGTTATTAATGTACATAGCAGATGTAAATGTATATTTTTATTGTTATATGTTTACTATAAAACATCTATTATACCTCAAGGCTTGTTCCATAGATTTATTAACAAGTTTTATTGAATTCACAAAAGATGCAGTATTTTGATATGTATTAATTTACATAGTATATTATACCTGAACAATATTGTTCCATGTGTTTCCATTAGCTGGTAAATTTTATGTAAACATTTTGACGAGATTCACTTTCAGAGCCTTTTATCCCCGCCTTCTGTACAAGTTTGTCCAGTGATGTAAACATCAGCTGAGCGGGCCAGGCTGATGTCACATGAGGATTCAGATTGTATCTAGTATCATAAAGGTGTTCCGGCCTAGGCTTGACACCCCAGTGTCACACCGGCGACCCTGCAGGTGCCTATCTGCTAGGCTTCCTCACCTGTTTGTCTTGAGCGTTCGTTAAACTGTTAGAACCTCATGTGGTGGGTCTTATAATAGAAGAATTAGTGGGAAGTTAGTGAGTGTGAGAGGCATGAAGGCGGTGTGTTGGAATACTTGATGAGTAGTCATCTAACGTGGTGACACCAGTCATCTAGCGTGGTGACACCAGTCATCTAACGTGGTGACACCAGTCATCTAACGTGGTGACACCAGTCATCTATCGTGGTGACACCAGTCATCTAACGTGGTGACACCAGTCATCTAACGTGGTGACACCAGTCATCTAATGTGGTGACACCAGTCATCTATCGTGGTGACACCAGTCATCTATCGTGGTGACACCAGTCATCTAGCGTGGTGACACCAGTCATCTATCGTGGTGACACCAGTCATCTAGCGTGGTGACACCAGTCATCTAGCGTGGTGACACCAGTCATCTAGCGTGGTGACACCAGTCATCTAGCGTGGTGACACCAGTCATCTAGCGTGGTGACACCAGTCATCTAGCGTGGTGACACCAGTCATCTAGCGTGGTGACACCAGTCATCTAGCGTGGTGACACCGTCATCGCTGGGACAAGTCATCTAGCGTGGTGACACCAGTCATCTAGCGTGGTGACACCAGTCATCTAGCGTGGTGACACCAGTCATCTAGCGTGGTGACACCACCATTGGTCAGTGTGTATGGGATGTGCTGTTAAAATAGACGTACATTTAGTCATCAGTCAGAAATATTGTTTACCATGACCACCTGGTTGGTTGTAGAGTGCATCCTGGCCTGTTGTAGAGTGCATCCTGGCCTGTCTGGTGCACCTTGCATCAGTTTCTCTTTCTGTCTTCACTTCTCTTATACTCTTTATAGAAGTTAACTCGTTACAACGAAGCGACCAACAGAAACTGTCAATAACATTCTTTAAGTTTTTCCAGTCATATAAAATTTTTGGCATAGTACCTCCCTGTCTTGGAGGTCACGCTCTTCTGGATATATTGAGTAAGGGAAAGTGGGTATGTGGGGAGAAAGGAGAAAGGAAGTAGAAAGTTATGGGTAGGAACAGTAATGCCTCTGCCCAACCCAAGAGCCCAAACTTCCGCTCTCCCTCCCACCCTGATACCCACTCCCTACACCTTGCTTTACTATGCCTAGCTTCATTCTCACATTCCGTACTTTACTCTTCCCTCACTGTTCCTTCCTCACCTCACCCAACTTTCCCCTCACCTTACTCGTGCACAAAGAGACACAAGGCTTGTGCCTCATCCAGGTTTTTCCAATAATATAAACTTTTAAATTCTTCCTCCGTCTCTGTGTGGCTCATCTCGTTGTTCCATATATCCAACTTGTCCAGGTGAGCGTGTTGCGTCACTGGGTTAGGTGGTGGAGTGTGAGCAAGTGGTGAAAACTAGTGTGGAGTGTGAAGCTTCACTCTCTCAACACTATATAGGGTATAGATATAGCCTTCCTCCCACTCTATGCTTTACCCTCCTTCACCTTCCTTAAGTGACCCATGCATACCACTCCAGAAGTTGTGTTAATGTCTATCCTCTCGTAGGATGGATGAACAAATTCCATTCCAGAAGTTGTGTTAATGTCCTCCTGTGTACCAGGCTGGAGCACCCTCCTCCACCAATTCTCACCCTCATCATATATAGGTAATTTCCTGACAGGTTGTCGTGCTGTGTCATCTCTGGCTCTAACGTCCACCTTTTCTTCTTGGTGGAGAACCAGGAACTCTGGATGCCTCTAATAATGTGTTCTTGTGTTCGAGTTTGTCTTCCATTTGCATTATCCCTCTTCCCTGCTAGCATAAATACCCGCTGGGCAGCTTCCTCTTGCTCAGTTAATGTCTCATTCAAGCTTGTGTTCGCCTATGTTTCGCTTTTTGAAGATTATTTTGACTATAGGTATTACTTTTATAAGACTATTTCATGTTCGTCAGTCTTGTTCTTGGTTATATGTTATACTTATCTTCAGCTTCTGTTGGCCTATGCACAGAATTTGGGTATTTTCCAAAGTCGATTCGCTACAACAGCTGTTGTAACATCGACTTTCTGCATCATTTGTTTGCGAAAAAAAAGGCCAGCTGCTTTCTCGATGTCTACCCAATACACCAGCTGTTTTCGACTGTGTACTCGTGTGCTACAGGTGGTCTTCGCATGCTGATTGTACCAGCTGTGATCAAACAATGACCTCCCTTTCATATTAAATAAATGTTGGTACCCCTTCTGTTATGTGTATTATCTAAAAGATTGATTGGTTATGCTAGTACCCGCTGCTTCTGTACACGAGACAAGGTACTTTTATCTTCCACGTCGTTGTCCCTAGCAGTAAGAATATGAAGTCATATTTAAACACTCCCTTCTACTCCTATTCCCACTTCCTGTGGGTACTTTACCAAGAACAACTTTTTCCTGCAGAGTGGTGGCGCTCCCGAGTCCAACTAGACTAGGACCCACAAGGCACTAGTCCCCCATTCACGCTGTAGTTCATTCCACCGATGGTCATCTAGGCTTTTGCCTCTACTGTTTACTGCCTAACTCATTACATCTTTGCTGGTTTTCATATCTAGGGGTCCGTTAGTCTCTGAGCAGATAAACCTTGCATTATTAAACCTGGAATCCCTTGTGCTTTTCAACTGTGGCTCTTTTGTCAACCGTATACCTGGTGGACCTCTTGTGATCATACTAGTAGAGGTACCTGTTTTGTTTAATCTATTAACAGGAGTCCTTGACAACTTCGTAGTGGGGGAACCTTGTAATCTTTATAGTAGAGGTACCTTACAGTCCTTACAACAGGGTTGTCTTGCAGTCTTCGTAGGAGATATCTCTGTCAATTTTATCGTCGCTAGTGTCATGCGCAGGTCTTACCACAGGGGTCCTTCCTGACGTGCCACAAGCGGGATACCTCCTGGGTTTATCATTGGAACCCCTGGTGACGTTGCTCATGATAATGGTAATGTTGTGCCCTCAGGGTGTACTGACGACTCCTGTGTAGGTGTTGCTTAACATCTAGCTAGCACTCACTAACCCCCGACGTGATCCCGCACCCGCTGGCTCATATTAGGTGTTTTTTTGGCTAGTGGAGCCCTCTTCAGGTGGGTTTCTCCCCCATTCCAATGCGGTCACCTTATCGTGTCCCCTTACCTTCCCACCAAAAAAAAAAAAAAAAAGTACGTACCGTGTTTGCCCTTCCTCCGATGAAAAACCTCCGTGTATTCCCCAGAGATGTGTTGCTGACCCACTCAACATTGTGGTGTGGGGCCTCGTTGCCATCCCTTGTGTGTGCACCTCCTGACATTCTCGCTATTCCATTATGTGCCCCTGCCCCGTGTGCCTCTCTAGATGTACGTCCCCCCCACCATACTGAGTCTTCCCCCCTTCCTATAGGAACCTCCATTATTAATTCCCACAGTGGATCTCCAGTCCCTCCTGCCGCTCCTTATCCGATTGTGGTTCCTTAGTGTTCGCGTCTCCATAACTGGCACTTCCAGTGATGCAGTCTCCGTGTAGCTTCTCTTACCCAGTGCCACAGTTCAACCATGTCACCTACCCAAGTGGTGAGACCATTACCCACACATACTCCCACTGCAATTAATTTTTCACGGTGATTCCTTTGCAGTGGAACCATATTTGTTTTCTAAGTGGCTCCTAATGTTGCTATTGCCTCCTCAGTGTTGCCACCTTCCCAGTGGTTCCTGTACAGTGTTACCATCTCTCAAGCTTTGTCACCTTGCTAGTGGTACTTTACGGTGTTGACATTCTTCAAGTGTGTCTGCAGTGGTGACTTCTTCCCAAATGTTCTTTTACAGTGTTGCCATATTCTGTAGTTATCCCTCTACAGTGTTGCCACCTCAGTAATCCCTTTACATTGTTGCCACCTCAGTAATCCCTTTACAGTGTTGCCACCTCAGTAATCCCTTCTTTACATTCAAAACCTTCTTGCCACCTCAGTAATCCCTTTACAATTCTGCCACCTCAATGATCCCTCTTCAGTGTTACCATCTTCCCAGTCATCCCTCTTCAGTGTTACCATCTTCCCAGTCATCCCTCTTCAGTGTTACCATCTTTCCAGTCATCCCTCTTCAGTGTTACCATTTCAGTCATCCCTCTACAGTGTTACCACCTCCCAGTAATCCCTCTACAGTGTTGCCACCTCAATGATCCCCTCTACAGTGTTACCACCTCCCTAGTGATCCTTATACAGTGTTGCCACCTCAGTGATCCCTCTACAGTGTTGCCACCTCAGTGATCCCTCTACAGTGTTGCCACCTCCTTAGTGATCCCTCTACAGTGTTGCCACCTCAGTGATCCCTCTACAGTGTTACCACCTCCCTAGTGATCCCTCTACAGTGTTGCCACCTCCTGCGCACTTGGTAGTGTGTGGGTGTCGTGGTACTGTAGATCTTCCACGTTGTATGTTGTATTGTATAGTTTGTGGTGTATGACACACCACAGGGGGAGTTACGGTGTATGAGTGCCCCTCAGTGAGTGTATGTTGTTAATGGGAGCTTATATGCACTCAACACCACCCTCATGGGTAGTCTTTAGTGTGTGATGGTTAGTGCGCGTGTGTGTATGTTAGTGTGTGTTAGTGTGTATGTTAATGTGTATGTTAGCGTGTATGTGTGTGTGTGAGTAGTGAGGAGGAGCGTGTCCAACCTCACAGTCACGGCAAATGAGTGTATGTGTGAGGCTTGTGTATGAGGTGTGTGTATGTAGTGTGTGGTGTGGTGTGTGAGTGTATGTGGTGTGAGTATGTGTGGTGTGTAGTGTGAGTGTAGCAGCAGCGGTGTGAGGTAGTGTCGCCAGCAGTAGCAGTGTATGATAGTGACTGTTGTGTTGCCGCTGCTGCTATTAGCTTATAATCTCTGGCCGCGTTAGTCATATCTAGCCAGGGTCCACCGCATATCTGGCCAGGCGGCTGGCCCGCCCACACGCATCTGCGGGCCGCGCCTCCTGGCCCGGGCCGCACCAGTGGTGGCCCGCCCTGGCCCTTGTGGCCCGCACCGCGCACTTCAAGGTGGCGTGTAGCGCGGCGCGCGGCGCGGGCCGGGCCAACCCCCCCCCCCCACGCTCTACCCGGGGCTCAGTTGTTCCTAGAACAATTGGATAGTGCGCGGGGGCAGTCGACAATCGCGTGTTGTTCATGTCGCTGTGGCTTGTGTTGCGCGTGGCGGCGCGGTGCGGCTTGCGCAGGACCGCGCCCCTGGCGGACCCGTGGCCAGGTGGACCGCCAGGGTCCACCCTGGGCGCTACACTGTGCCCCCCGCCCCGCTACGCTAAGGGAGGGTCATACACCCCCCACACATGTCAGTATTTAACCTCTTTGACCTGCAATAAAGTCTGATCTATATTCGTGTGAAGTATAGATGATAAAATTTGTGAACATATATTAAATGTACAAATATAAAGGTGTCTTTATTTCTATCCCTTTAAAATAACAGCGATCTATATAGCCCATACGGTTTTAGCGCTTATTGTCCTAGAGGTAAATATTATTACGTGGCCTTGAGAAAAATGTGCTTATGTGCAATCTATGTTGGTCCGTTGTAGTGTCATGTGGTCCATGCTGGACCATTGTCATGTGGTCCATGCTGGTCCATTGTCTTGTGGTCCATGCTGGACCATTGTCTTGTGGTCCATGCTGGTCCATTGTCTTGTGGTCCATGCTGGTCCATTGTCTTGTGGTCCATGCTGGTCCATTGTCTTGTGGTCCATGCTGGTCCATTGTATCTTGTGGTCCATGCTGGTCCATTGTCTTGTGGTCCATGCTGGTCCATTGTGTCTTGTGGTCCATGCTGGTTCATTGTCTTGTGGTCCATGCTGGTCCATTGTCTTGTGGTCCATGCTGGTCCATTGTGTCTTGTGGTCCATGCTGGTCCATTGTGTCTTGTGGTCCATGCTGGTCCATTGTGTCTTGTGGTCCATTGTGTCTTGTGGTCCATTGTGTCTTGTGGTCCATGCTGGTCCACTGTGTCTTGTGGTCCATGCTGGTCCACTGTAGGCGCTGTATAATCCTCGCGGGTTTAGCGGTCCCCATAATAATGTTAGGAGGAAGGTGAGGCTTTCTCAGCTGAGGATCCCTCGACCCTGTGTGAAACTGAGGATCCCACGACCCCGTGTGAAACTGAGGATCCCACGACCCTGTGTGAAACTGAGGATCCCACGACCCCGTGTGAAACTGAGGATCCCACGACCCTGTGTGAAGCTGAGGATCCCACGACCCTGTGTGGAGCTGAGGATCCCATGACCCTGT
The DNA here is from genome assembly GCA_009830355.1 of Cherax destructor. Lineage (NCBI taxonomy): Eukaryota > Metazoa > Arthropoda > Malacostraca > Decapoda > Parastacidae > Cherax > Cherax destructor. The sequence continues at coordinate 107,385 of WNWK01004988.1, read as the reverse complement.
GTAAAACAGGATCCCACGACCCCGTGTAAAACTGAGGATCCCACGACCCCGTGTGGAGCTGAGGATCCCATGACCCTGTGTGAAACAGGATCCCACGACCCCGTGTTAAGCTGAGGATCCCACGACCCCATGTTAAGCTGAGGATCCCACGACCCCGTGTGAAGCTGAGGATCCCACGACCCTGTGTGAAGCTGAGGATCCCACGACCCCGTTTGAAGCTGAGGATCCCACGACCCCGTGTGAAACAGGATCCCACGACCCCGTGTGAAGCTGAGGATCCCACGACCCCGTGTGAAGCTGAGGTTCCCACGACCCCGTGTGAAGCTGAGGATCCCACGACCCCGTGTGAAGCTGAGGTTTCCACGACCCCGTGTGAAGCTGAGGATCCCACGACCCCGTGTGAAGCTGAGGATCCCACGACCCTTGTGAAGCTGAGGTTTCCACGACCCCGTGTGAAGCTGAGGATCCCACGACCCCATGTGAGTCAGCGTGAAGCTGGGATCCCACGACCCCGTGTGAAGCTGAGGATCCACGACCCCGTGTGAAGCTGAGGATCCCACGACCCCGTGTGAAGCTGAGGATCCCACGACCCCGTGTGAAGCTGAGGATCCACGACCCCGTGAAGCTGGGATCCCGCCCCTGTGAAGCTGAGGATCCCACGACCCCGTGTGAAGCTGAGGATCCCACGACCCCGTGTGAAGCTGAGGATCCCACGACCCCGTGTGAAGCTGAGGATCCCACGACCCCGTGTGAAGCTGAGGATCCCACGACCCCGTGTGAAGCTGAGGATCCCAGGGAATTAGACTTGCCCCCTCCCCTTCCTTGGATCGAACCTAAACGCCTCCCAGGCACCTGTGTGACCCCTACCTGGAGTTTACCTGGAGAGAGTTCCAGGGGTCAACGCCCCTGCGGCCCGGTCTGTGACCAGGCCTCATGTTGGATCAGAGCCTGATCAACCAGGCTGTTACTGCTGGCCGCACGCAGTCCAACGTACGAACCACAGCCTGGCTGGTCAGGTACCGACTTTAGGTGCCTGTCCAGTGCCCGCTTGAAGACAGCCAGGAGTCTATTGGTAATCCCCCTGATGTATGCTGGGAGGCAGTTGAACAGTCTTGGGTCCCTCACACTTATTGTGTTGTCTCTCAACGTGCTAGTGGCACCCCTGCTTTTCATTGGGGGGATGTTACATCGCCTGCCGAGTCTTTTGCTTTCGTAGGGAGTGACTCGTGTTCAAGTTTAGTACTAATCCCTCTAGGATTTTCCAAGTGTATATAATAATGTATCTCTCCCGCCTGCGTTCCAGGGAGTACAGGTTTAGGAACTTCAAGCGTTCCCAGTAATTGAGGTGGTTTATTGTAGTTATGCGTGCGGTGAAGGTTCTCTGCACATTTTCTAGGTCGGCAATTTCACCTGCCTTGAAAGGTGCAGTTAGTGTGCAGCAATATTCCAGCCTAGATAGAACAAGCGACCTGAAAAGTGTCAACATGGGCTTGGCATCCCTGGTTTTGAAGGTTCTCATACATCCTGTCATTTTTCTGGCAGATGCGATTTTTACAGTGTTATGGTCCTTGAAGGTGAGATCCTCTGTCATAATCACTCCCAGGTCTTTGACATTAGTTTTTCGCTCTATTGTGTGGTTGGAATTTGTTTTATACTTCGATGAGATTTTAATTTCCTTAGTGCTTCCCCATAAAAACCGAGGTCATCTGACAATTATTCCATGAACCATTTTTTCCGTCTTGTTATGGTTCAAAATTTGAAAGCTGGTCCGATAAGGTGGTTCAGAAGTGAAACTTGGGAAGGAACTTAATGGGTGAGAAGAAAAGTCTAACATGTAATACCTGGAGAGGGTTTCGGGGGTCAGCGCCCCCGTGTCCCGTGGTGCATCAGGGTCTGATCAACCAGGCTGTTACTGTAATAACTGATAACTCCAATAACTGGATAAATTAAACTTAACAATGGGGAAATTTGTAAGTCAGTTGTGAGGTTAATTCTTGACAAGAGTCACGGGGCTATATGACCCTAGTGGGTTTAGCGCTTGGCTTTGATTATAATAATAATTGTCTTGACCAGAGTCGCGGCGCTGTATGACCCTAGTGGGTTTAGCGCAGAGTCAAGATCAAAGATTAAGATTATTTTTATATGCTGACAGTCAGGTGTGCGACACTAGAGAGATGGCTGACAGGTGTGCGACACTAGAGAGATGGCTGACAGTCAGGTGTTTGACACTAGAGATGGCTGACAGGTGTGCGACACTAGAGAGATGGCTGAGTCAGGTGTGCGACACTAGAGAGATGGCTGACAGTCAGGTGTGCGACACTAGAGATGGCTGACAGGTGTGCGACACTAGAGAGATGGCTGACAGTCAGGTGTGCGACACTAGAGATGGCTGACAGGTGTGCGACACTAGAGAGATGGCTGACAGTCAGGTGTGCGACACTAGAGAGATGGCTGACAGTCAGGTGTGCGACACTGTAGAGATGGCTGACAGTCAGGTGTGCGACACTGTAGAGATGGCTGACAGGTGTGCGACACTAGAGAGATGGCTGACAGGTGTGCGACACTAGAGAGATGGCTGACAGTCAGGTGTGCGACACTAGAGATGGCTGACAGGTGTGCGACACTAGAGAGATGGCTGACAGTCAGGGGTGCGACACTAGAGATGGCTGACAGGTGTGCGACACTAGAGAGATGGCTGACAGTCAGGTGTGCGACACTAAAGAGATGGCTGACAGTCACGTGTGCGACACTAGATATGGCTGACAGGTGTGCGACACTGTAGTGAGATGGCTGAGTCAGGTGTGCGACACTAGAGAGATGGCTGACAGTCACGTGTGCGACACTAGAGAGATGGCTGACAGTCACGTGTGCGACACTGTAGAGAGAGATGGCTGACAGTCAGGTGTGCGACACTAGAGAGGGAGATGGCTGACAGTCAGGTGTGCGACACTAGAGAGAGATGGCTGACAGTCAGGTGTGCGACACTAGAGAGATGGCTGACAGTCAGGTGTGCGACACTGTAGAGAGAGAGATGGCTGACAGTCAGGTGTGCGACACTAGAGAGATGGCTGACAGTCAGGTGTGCGACACTGTAGAGAGAGAGATGGCTGACAGGTGTGCGACACTAGAGAGATGGCTGACAGTCAGGTGTGCGACACTGTAGAGAGAGAGATGGCTGACAGTCAGGTGTGCGACGCAGAAAGCCCCTTGTAGCATGCAGAGCATTTCGGCCAAATAAACTATATGTTTTCGATCACCGCTGTATGACCCTTGCGGGTTTAGCGCTTAGTTTTGATTGCGACAACAACAATAATAGTAATGTATTCTTCAGACTAGTGTTGCTGAAGCTGCTCTATATATCTGCAACACTGTTGTCCTCAGAGATTTGTTAAGTTATTAGTAAGTAATTAAGTTGAGGTATACACAAATACAGTTACATAGATTATCATACATAGCAACATGGACTTCACCTTGCGAAACAAAGCAAATGCGACAGTAATTATGGACAAGGTAGATTATAGTGGAAAAATAAACGATATTAAGAAACTGGGAAGCTCACGGCGCCTCTTAAATGATATAAGGAAACTACGGACAACAGATGACCGGCTCTGGCATCAAGCCGTGTAGTATATAAGGTTCACTCACTCGGCAAACTTATCAACAATTTGTTTTGTTTTCGCAGTTGTATTAGTTTTAAAATTCTCTGCAATCCTCCAAGAAAAAACTGATTTTGTTATTTTAAGAAAGCTCAGTTTGATCAAAATTTCAAAAATACTGTTTTAAAAAATATTTATTGTAATGGCAAATATACCTAAACCTAACTAAGTGAATGTGTACTATCCTGGCTGTAAGACACAGCAACCATTAAATAATAAAGCCAGTCACTGGGGTAGATGCATATATTTTGAGTGTGATGGTTAAACGGGAGTCAAGATGCCACTGTTTTATACATAAAATGATCAAATCTGCACCAATACACTGGAATTTTATTTTTCACCGTCGTCGAATTAAGAGGCGACTTTTATGAATGTTTGAAGCTACGCTGCTGAGGCTTTTGGAAGTTATCTGAACATTTCCTGGATGCTGGGACCAGGCTCAATGATTCATAGGTCACATACATATGTCAATTGTTCCTAAAATCTTGTTCTTATTCCCGTACACAAGTATTCAAAGTTTGAATCCCATCGGATGAGGGGTTCTAATAAATCCTAATAACTAATAAATCAATTAGTCCGACTTTTTTACGTTGTCCTAGATCATTCACACGTATGTTACTATTTAAGAAAATTGTGTTCACCCAAATCGTGTGTAATTGTACTTGTGTAAATTGTACCTACATAAAGTTACATCAGGAAGAGTTGCATGATCTTGGAGGGAAGATGTGCTTACTTAGGGAGTTAGACTCTAGCTCTCGCCTCAGCGTCAGTCACAAATTTCCCTCGTTCTCTCTGAGACGCTTGTCCTCATCTACTTTTCTCCATGAGCATGTTACAGAAGGGGCACTTTACAGGAGGGGCACGTTACAGGAGGGGCACGTTACAGAAGCGGAACGTTACAAGAGGGACACGTTACAAGAGGGACACGTTTCATTAGCTCAATTTCAGTCAGTTCTATTTTTCTGCTCAGCGGATATTTCCTTAACGGTTGAAATTGGAAGCCGGTTAATACACTCAAGTGAGGGTGTGGGCGTCCCCCTCAACTGGTGCTTGGCGAGGAACTTAGTAAGTTCATTTAGGTTCAGGTACACATAAATAGTTACACAAATTGTTATACATAGTAACATATGTGTAGACTATCAAGGATAAGCCCAAAAATTCAGACAAAGTGTCTTATTATTATCATTATTATTATTATTATTATATAATATTTCCACTGGGGTCCTTGGTTCACCTAGTCTGCTTGAGAACTTCTAGTTTCTGTTCTGTCTTTTTGATATCACTATGACCACCTGTCCTCCCAAGAAACTAATCATACACAACCCCCTCAACTTCGATTACTTTCTAAAATCAGTGCTTTGGAACACATACACTACCTGACCTTTTTTTTGTTATCCTGGGGGTTATTTACATTATGTATGATAACTACTTATGTGTACTGCTCCTAAATAAATGTTCTTATCTACGGTAATGGCTGCCTTAATTAACCCTGATAGTGGCAGGAAGTGCTGTTGATGTCTGCCAGACTGATGGTACTAATACAGAGTTGTAATAGAATTAATAACTAGGTTTCTACCTTACAGACTAAGATGTTTAACATACTTGTTGCTCTCAGGTTTGTGTAGACTACCACCTCACACACTGTAATTGTAACTGACTCTTTTTTCCTCATTACTTGTTCTAAATAACACAAGACCTGAATGTAGCATGTTGGTGTATGAAACTTGGCACAGATACACACAAATTATTAAGAAAGGGATTACAATTAAGCATTTGTGGATTCCCTTTGACACAGGCCTCCAGGAGCATGACAAAGTTGATGAATTAGCTAAACAAGCATTAAATAAGGAGAATGTTGAGTATTAGTGTTTTTTCAAACAAGTTTAGGAAACATTGCGAGAAAGAAACTAGCAAACGAGCTTGAAGGACGTAGAACAGTACTGATATTAACTAACAAATCCATTATCCATCATAATGAAATGTGTCAAGTTAAGCATATCTATGGGGACAGTAACGCGGCCAGTAGATTGCCCAAGATGTTGTTACTGTTAGACTAAAGCTACGCAATAAGTATCTCTGGCTGTAGGGTTTGTATGGAGATGTCAATGCCATAAAGTGTAAAGTGAGTGGACAGACAGGGCCATACACTGGTGTGTGGAGAGAGACAGGGTCATACACTAGTGTGTGGAGAGACAGGGCCATGCACTAGTGTGTGTAGAGACAAGGTCATACACTAATGTGTGGAGAGACAGGGTCATACACTAGTGTGTGGAGAGAGACAGGGTCATACACTAGTGTGTGGAGAGACAGGGTCATACACTAATGTGTGGAGAGACAGGGTCATACACTAGTGTGTGGAGAGACAGGGTCATACACTGGTGTGTGGAGAGACAGGGTCATACACTAATGTGTGGAGAGACAGGGTCATACACTAGTGTGTGGAGAGACAGGGTCATACACTAGTGTGTGGAGAGACAGGGTCATACACTAATGTGTGGAGAGAGACAGGGCCATACAGTGGAACATTATATCTGCCCGAAATGCCTAGATGAGTTACTCAGCTGCTGCTAACTTTTAAGGTTTAAATAATAAAGATATTTCAAGGATTCCATTGGAAATACGTCACTTTGTCTGACTTTTTTTTTTTGGTTATCCTGGTGGATAATTTACATATATGTTACTTATGTATGATAATTTGTGTAACTGTATTTATGTGTATATGTACCTAAATAAACTTACTTACTGCTTTACTAACTTAATATATCTTCCCCATACATCAGGAGACAGAACTTAATATAATGTAAGCTGTCAGTGGCCCTTATAAACCCAAGAAGAACCAAGACCACTACACACTAGGCACTTCTGCGCCAGCCTTCGTCGGTGACAAATTTCCCCCGTTCTCTCTGGGACGCTTCTCCTCATCTATTTTGCCCGCCAGGCACTCTACAGGAGGGGTACCTGTTCATCGGCTTACTTTTAACCAGCTTCTTTTTTTTTCGCTCTGCGGATAATTATTTAACGGTCTTTAGTGGGAAGCCGGTAGCTGTACTCAGGTGGGGATGTGGGGGTCCCGCTTTGCTGGGGCTTGGCAAGGGGGTCCACCGGACCTAATCGGAAACTTTCAAGTTTCTATCTATTTCCAAAGGAACTTTTGTTCCTTTTCTTTCATGGTCCAGCCTTGGGCAACAAATGTTCCAATGGAAATAAGTCACTCTGTCTGACTTTTTTGGGTTATCCTAGGTTTTCTACACATATGCTGCTATGTATGATAATGTATGTAAATGTATTTGTGTATACCTGAATAAACTTACTTACTTACTTACTTATTTGTATATACCTGAATAAACTTACTTACTTACTTACTTGTGTATACCTGAATAAACTTACTTACTTGTGTATACCTGAATAAACTTACTTACTTACTTACTTACTTGTGTATACCTGAATAAACTTACTTACTTACTTGTGTATACCTGAATAAACTTACTTACTTACTTACTTACTTGTGTATACCTGAATAAACTTACTTACTTACTTGTGTATACCTGAATAAACTTACTTACTTGTGTATACCTGAATAAACTTACTTACTTACTTATTTGTGTATACCTGAATAAACTTACTTACTTATTTGTGTATACCTGAATAAACTTACTTACTTACTTACTTGTGTATACCTGAATAAACTTACTTACTTGTGTATACCTGAATAAACTTACTTACTTGTGTATACCTGAATAAACTTACTTGTGTATACCTGAATAAACTTACTTGTGTATACCTGAATAAACTTACTTACTTGTGTATACCTGAATAAACTTACTTACTTGTGTATACCTGAATAAACTTACTTACTTACTTGTGTATACCTGAATAAACTTACTTGTGTATACCTGAATAAACTTACTTACTTACTTACTTATTTGTGTATACCTGAATAAACTTACTTACTTGTGTATACCTGAATAAACTTACTTACTTACTTGTGTATACCTGAATAAACTTACTTGTGTATACCTGAATAAACTTACTTACTTACTTATTTGTGTATACCTGAATAAACTTACTTACTTACTTGTGTATACCTGAATAAACTTACTTACTTACTTGTGTATACCTGAATAAACTTACTTACTTACTTGTGTATACCTGAATAAACTTACTTACTTGTGTATACCTGAATAAACTTACTTGTGTATACCTGAATAAACTTACTTACTTACTTGTGTATACCTGAATAAACTTACTTGTGTATACCTGAATAAACTTACTTACTTATTTGTGTATACCTGAATAAACTTACTTACTTGTGTATACCTGAATAAACTTACTTACTTACTTACTTGTGTATACCTGAATAAACTTACTTACTTACTTGTGTATACCTGAATAAACTTACTTACTTACTTGTGTATACCTGAATAAACTTACTTGTGTATACCTGAATAAACTTACTTACTTGTGTATACTTGAATAAACTTACTTACTTACTTGTGTATACCTGAATAAACTTACTTACTTGTGTATACCTGAATAAACTTACTTGTGTATACCTGAATAAACTTACTTACTTGTGTATACCTGAATAAACTTACTTACTTACTTGTGTATACCTGAATAAACTTACTTGTGTATACCTGAATAAACTTACTTACTATTTTGTGTATACTTGAATAAACTTACTTACTTACTTGTGTATACCTGAATAAACTTACTTACTTACTTGTGTATACCTAAATAAACTTACTTACTTACTTGTGTATACCTGAATAAACTTACTTACTTGTGTATACCTGAATAAACTTACTTACTTACTTGTGTATACCTGAATAAACTTACTTACTTGTGTATACCTGAATAAACTTACTTACTTGTGTATACCTGAATAAACTTACTTACTTGTGTATACCTGAATAAACTTACTTACTTGTGTATACCTGAATAAACTTACTTACTTGTGTATACCTGAATAAACTTACTTATTTACTTACCATCGAGAAGTCGGGCTCGATACGGCGTGAGCTGTCAGTGGCCCTGATAAACCCAACCAAGAAGAGGACCACTACTCACTACATAATACGGTAATACTAATAATAATAATACTAATAATAATAATAATATTTATATCCAGCTAATACATTATTGTATTTGCTAATAATGTGGAGCAGTAATCAGCACTCCAGGTTGACTGACTAGACCTCAGTGGTGAGACTTGACTTACCTGGCTCCAGGAGGACATGTGTGCACCAGGATAAATTATATTATAATCATGGGGGAGCGCTAAACCCATAGGGATTATACAGCGCCTGTGGGTGGGGGGATGGAAGGTATTCAGGCTCAATTCAGGGAACTGGAGCACAGATCCAATGGAAATAAATCACTTTTGGGTTATCCTGGGTTCTCTACACATATACTGCTATGTACTGCTAAGTATTTTTGTATACCTGAATAAACTTTCCTTACTATCCAATTCCCTGGATCAAGAGCCCCTCACCAGCATCAAGGAACCTGCCTTCAGGGAGGATATACTGAATATTGAAGACAAAACAACAAGTTAATTCACATATAGTATATAATTGCTCACAGCAGTGGCCAGAATATCTTGCTGTCAAGTTTATCAAGTCTGGCAACCAAAACATGTATAGTACTAGGGGAAGGGAACACAGTAGGTGGTCACACTTCAAACATCTTTTATTATACAGCAATAAAGAGTGGAATGGACTGCCTGCACATGTCATAGTCTGTTATAGCATGAGTCAGGTCAAGAAGACACCCACAAGGTACTTAAAGAATGACGCTACAGAAAAAGAGAGTGGTTTCTTGTATAGCTAACATACATGTACGTACCTATTACTGTAACATGTACCTATTACTGTAACATACATGTACCTATTACTGTAACATACATGTACCTATTACTGTAACATACATGTACGTACCTATTACTGTAACATACATGTACCTTTTACTCTAACGTGTAACTATCACTGTAACATGTACCTATTACTGTAACATGTACCTATTACTGTAACATACATGTACCTATTACTCTAACGTGTAACTATTACTGTAACATTCATGTACCTATTAGTGTGATCTGATCATCTCTTTAATGTTAATGTAATTAAATGGAAAGGGTTTTGCGGGGGCATTGACCCCCGAAACACTCTCCAGATATTACCTTATTTCTAGTATAGTATCTCCTTTTATTGTAACTGATTTTTACACAGTTGAGTTACTTAACTGTTTTAAATTTTAAGGTTTAAATAATAAGATATTACAAGGACCCCAGTGGAAATAAGTCATTTGTCTGACCTTCTTTGTGGTTATTCTAGGTAATCTACACATATGCTGCTATGTATGATAATTTATATAACTATGTATTTATGTGTACCAGTACCTGAATAAACTTACTTACTTAGGCCTCAGTATTCCAGGTTGATTGACTAGACCCCAGTACTCCAGGTTGATTGACTAGACCCCAGTACTCCAGGTTGATTGACTAGACCCCAGTACTCCACGTTGATAAGCTAGACCCCCAATACTCCATGCTGATTGACTGAGCTACCACTCGTATAAAAAAAGAAAATCACTAATATCTCACAAAATAACAACTTACCAAGAAACAGCTGTTTATTCCATGTTGTAAATAGCTTATACACAGCACAAAGTATAATATAATGTCTGAATTCCGCTGAGAAGCATCCTTCAGTTATAACCCTCAAGGCAGGTTCCTTGATGCCAGTAAGAGGCATCCTCTCAAGGAAGGTTCCTTTATGCTGGTGAGGGGCTCTTGATCCATGTAATTGGATCTGTGCTCCAATTCTCTGAATTGAGCCTGATTGCCTTCCCCACAGGCACTGTATAATCCTTATGGGTTTAATGCTCTCCCATGATAATAATAGTGAGAGGCATCATGGTAAATAGGTTTTTTTGTGGCTTTGTACAAATAAGTTTTACAAACAGAAGTATAAATATTTATACATAATGGTTTTGAGAGCAAATGTATCACATGATCACACATCTCATAGCATTAACGATATGCAAAATAAACAAGTTAGTAAGTTTATATTTAGATACAGGTACACATAAATACAGTTCAACAAATTTTCATATATAGTTACATATGTGGAGATTGCCTAGGATAACCTTCATACATGGGTTAGTACAGTGGACCCCCGAGTTTCGTAAAAACTTCACTCCTGAAGTCTGCTCAAGTGCCATTACCGAACGAATTTACTCCCTTAAGGAAAAATTTCACGTAGGTTAGTCTATTTCAGACCCCCAAAAATATACTTCCACAAGAACTTACAAAATTATACTTACATAATTGCACGATTTCCGGGGTATTCGTTAACCGAGGGTCCACTGTATTCTGCTTTTCCATTTAATCAGTGGCTCCCTAACTATGTAGTTTTTTTATAAAAAGATCATGTTGAAATTGGCCAGATTAAGTACCAGAGCCTATGTAAAATTAGAGAATAGACATGAAAGAAAAAGTAAAAATGAATATTCTTAAGAACTGAAAGAAGAACATTTTGAAAGTTAGGTTTGAGTTTCTGAGTGAGTAGTCTTAATATTAGAGGAAGCATTGGCTGTGAAAGGCCAGCTCGTGTGTCTCGGGTGTTGCAGGGCAGTAGGCATCAATGTAACTGTTGGCTTCTATTTGTTTTACTAGTGATATATTTTTTTTGCAATAAAACATGGAAACTTTGAGGCACATATTTTTTCTCATTTGTGCATACAATGTTTCCTAACTGCAATTCATTTTGATTTACAAATAATGTATGTATTTAGTTTGCAGGTTCACAATGACAAAGAGTGTTAAGGCTAAAAAGAGAAAGAAGGCAGATTTTGCAAAGGTGAAACTCAAAGTTGGGAAGACAATCAAAAAAGCTCAGAATGAAACCAAAACAGATTTCAAGGCTCGAAAAATTATTATCAAGGAGCAGCTGGGCAAAAAATCGGATCAAGATCTCCTTACGAAAAGAAAGCAAAACATTAAGGTACAGTAAGTCCTGCAATTCGTAGTTTGGAGATTAGGAGGAGGTGTGGGATTACCAAAACTATTATCCAGAGAGCTGAGGAGGGGTTGTTGAGATGGTTTGGACATATAGAGAGGATGGAGCAAAATAGAATGACTTTGAGAGTGTATAAATCTGTAGTGGAGGGAAGGCGGGGTAGGGGTCGGCCTAGAAAAGGTTGGAGGGAGGGGGTAAAGGAGGTTTTGTGTGCGAGGGGCTTGGACTTCCAGCAAGCGTGCGTGAGCGTGTTAGATAGAAGTGAATGGAGACGTGCTGTTGGAGTGTAGGCAAGGTAACATTTATGAAGGGTTTCAGGGAAACCGGCAGGCCGGACTTGATTCCTGGAGATGGGAAGTACAGTGCCGGCACTCTGAAGGAGGGGTGTTAATGTTGCAGTTTTGTAGCTGTAGTGTAAGCACACCTCTGGCAAGACAGTGATGGAGTGAATGATGATGAAAATTTTTCTTTGTTGGGCCACCCTGCCTTGGTGGGAAACGGCCGATGTGTTAATAAAAAAAAAAGTCCTGCAATACATTAATGTTCATTTTGTGTACTGTAAATGTGTTGGTTGTGAAGGAATCATCCAGTACTGCAAGACGCTTGTATGGCAAGACTTTCCGACAGATATAAAAAAAGACATTATGTTCAGAGCAACTCTTTATTTACAGTTTTTCATGGAGTGTAAAGCTTTATCAAGTCAATACAAGGAACAGTGCCACATGACAACATGTACAGTGATAAGTGGGTTAACAAATTACTCCTAACTTCTCACCTCACATATTTCTGAATAGTGTATATATCCATGCCACACTGCTTCTTGCATTGCCTTGAAAATTCTCCTGCAAACAAAAGTTTTTCAGCATATAATATCTTTATTCCATATGCAAGACTGCTGGCAGCATCATTGGCTCTCATGAGAGTGTTCTCTTGTCTACAGTTTTATCATGGTCACCCATTGTCACCTCATGGAATGGTACCCTGATCCACTGTGTCAGGGTATGCTAATCATCCACCATGTCTTGGTGAATTATCCTTTTAAACCAAGACACTTAAATTGGTGTGAAATACCTGTCTTAAATTAAATGTTATAAATAGATATGGATCAGATGTAAGACTGTGAGAGAAGAGAACAGGCAAGTAAGCATGTCAGGGTGTTGAAGGGAAACTTGAAAGTAAAATTAGCACTATGATTAAAAAATCTTTCATCCTGACCTGGATGTTCTTAGAGTGGCACTGAGTGCCTTTCCATGAGATGGCCATGTGTGGGTCTGCTGTGACAGGTGTGCAGTCATGACAGCACCTTTTCCCACAATACAGTGGTACCTCGAGTTACGATGGTCCCCAAAATCGCCCTTTTATGTAAGTTTATTTTTTTAAATGCTTTTGTAGGTATATTTTTGGGGGGTGTAAAAGGACTAGTCTATTTTACATTATTCCTTATGGGGATAAATTTGTTTGGTAATGGCACTTGAACAGCATTCTCGAACGAAAAAATATCGTAACTCGAGGTACCACTGTAGTTAGTGTTAAAGTATGGCCAGCCACCTAATTTCCATTTGATTAACAAATACCTGTTGATCACTAACTCCGACTAATAATGTTACCGGTGATCTGCTAGAGGGAGAAATTTATATATAAAAGTAGATCAGTATTTGTAATACAAGTTGTATACAGTAGTTAAGGTAGGAATGAATGCTAATTCTAGTGAATATGTGGCACTTGACATAACAGAGCATGCTAGGTATAGGTATGGGAACCAACTTGTACATGTATCTTCAAAAGGGGAAAAAATAAATACATAAGAGAGACCTGCAAAAACTTAAGCAGCCATAAGCTAATTTGTATATCATCTTTTGCATATAACTAAGTAATAGATTTACTTTCTAATAAAATATTAATTTTTACTTTTTCTATGTAACACCATAGTTTTGAATATTTAAAGGATTTACTCTCAAGACTGAGCCACAGCAGTATCTATGTACGTCAAGATGGAGTGAATGGGTTGCTAGAAATAGTGAAGAAATATGAGGTAGTAACCTTGGAACCTAACCTACCATCAGTGCTTCAAGGACTAGCCCCGTTGTTGTTTGACTCTGACACACTCATTAGATCGTCTGCCATTAAATTCATGGAAGCGCTCATTCTGAAGGTGAGTAATGACACCTAAAATTTTTTGAGTGATAAGTGTGGATGTTATTTAACATCAGTTTTTATTTTTTAAATTTATTTGTGTGGGTTACATAAAAATGGTTGTGTAAATGCCTTGGATAAGTATCTGCTGTGTTCTCAGGAAAGGCATTTCAACAAATATACCTATGAATAGTAAGAATGTTGTAATTCCTCATGTTTTAAGTTTTCATATTAGTCACAGACATACTGTACAAGTAAATCGTCTGTTCAGATGAATGTTTTGTTTTGTGACACGGTTCAGTTTATAGGCTACGAGCTATTATCCTACCTCAGCTCATTTCAAAATCTATCTTTAAGTTATACTATGGTACCTAGGATGCAACTTACAACAGTCAACAACTAATACCCAGGTACCTATTTTCTGCCAGGGAAACAAGAACAGCAGATATAGGAGACATGCCTAGTATGTGTTGCTCCATCTGGGAATTATACCCAGATGCTGTCAGTTGTTGATCAAACACAAACTGGTATTTTACAAGCTGATGGGGGATATAGTTTTAGAGTATAGTGGAGTACAAGAAAAATAAGCTTCAAATACAGTAGAAACTAGTGACCATGTGAAGCTCACCCAAACACACCCTCTGTGCCTATAATTATCAAATCATATAAAAGAACTCCCAGTCATTGTTCTCTTATTTATTTTTCTTAGACAAACAACTAGTCTCTAATGCAGCTTATTGTTCAAGAGATGCTGTTATGAAGGACTGGCAAATTCAATTTATTTGTTTTATGGAATAAAATTAGATTTGTGAGGATTTATGTAAGTAAACAGAGCAGTCTTATTCCCCTTAATGTGTTTATTTTGCTCTACTCAGTAGTTCCACTTGATAGTCTTCCACATTTTCTCCACATCAGCTTTTCCTTTCCAGTATACTACTGTATTTTTTTTTTACTCTGGCCCAAAAATACCTCTTAATTTTGCATAATAATGGCCCCAAAGCACAAAATTAGAGAAGCTGGCAGTTCTTCAAAGCCTAAGAGAAGCCAAGAAGAGCTTCCCATCAATGAATAAGTGATAATTCTCCACTTATTATGCATAATTTATTAATTAAACTTTATAATAGGTATATATAGGACATATACATAGGGTTGTTTTCTACTATCCACGGTTTCAGTATCCATGGCAAGTCCTTGGAATGTATCCCCACAGATACGGGGGTCCGACTGTATTTATAAAATTTCCATTTAGTTAAGCATTGAATATTACTTCATTACTTGAAGATGTTTATATATTAGTCTATACTTTTATCTACCTTTGTCTTGCAGGTTGGGTCGAACATTGCACCATACTTCAACATTATTGCAACTCATTTATCTTGTGCTATGGTTCACCTCAACATCAATGTACAAGGAGATTCTCTCAAACTAATGCATGTGCTTATCAAGCACACTCCTGCGCTTATTGCCCGCCATGCTAATACACTGTTAAACAACTTTGTCAACCTCATATCCAGAAAGGTACGTAATGCTTTGGAAGCGCTCTTCCATCAATCATTGATAAATGCAGTTGAACTTCTGTAATTCATAAAGGTCAGGCTCCCAGTGGTAAGTGAAATTCTGAAGACAAGGATAATGAAAAAATTTTGATGTCAGAATTAATTAATGTTATTTTGGAAGTATATTCTTAAATATTTCTAATTTGCTCAGTGTTGACATTCATATAAAGGGATCAGTATATTTTAATAAAATCCTATGGATATTTTTCAGTGTAAGGATCATTCACCATTCAAAAACAAATGCACTATGAAAAATGTGAATAATCAAAGCTATTTGCTAAATGGCCTTCAGTATAACATAATTGAATCAGTGTAGATTAGAAGGCAAAGAATTCTGGGGTTTATCTGTAGATGACTGAACAGCCAGGGCCAAATTTTAAATTTTGAGGCTCTAAGCAGTGTCATGCCCCAATGCTATAATACTGTATTTTGTTATTTTGCATAAAGGAAATAAAATATCCTGCATGACAGTCATAGTCACATTTGTGCAACACTAAGAAATAATATTCATCTCATGTTCATATGGAATTTATTACTGATGGAGCTGACTTGAACTGGCTAGGTATTGTTTATTACTAACACAGATGTGTCTTCCAACATGTTATGTATTAAGTGTAATATCATGTACCTTGTTTATAACATTTCACTAAACAATGGAGATAAATTGTATAAATACCGACATGATGGAAAAATAGACATAAATGTAGTATAATACAATCCTTTATTGACTACATTTTGCCCAGACAGTGGGCTTGATAAAGTCTACTGTGTGGCTGAAAGTACTCAATAAAGTGATGATCACATATACTGCACTTGTGTCTATTTTTCCTTCACTCAACAATACTTATGATATTAACATGTGATCACTAGTGTTGCTATAGCCAAACACAGCATTACCACAAGTACAGTATCGTAAACTTGCTATCATTGCCCTTATCACTCGGTATCATTAATTATGCTATAAGTTGGGTTTTCATCATGATTGGTATTGAAATCCAAGAATTTTCAATAATAACACAGCCAAAGACAACATGTTGATCCACATTATGTGATATTACAGGCTTCCAGCACACATATGTCTTCTAAAGTGGAATCTGGCACGGTGGATTTCTCTCGTATTTTGCATGTCAATCCCAGCAACAGCTTGACGTCTCCCAAGTGGCGGCTACAGTTACTGCAGGAACTGTCCGGCTTCCTAGAAGCCATCCTAGTGGAGCAGAAACATGTCGAGGAGCAAGTGCCTTATACCATCTGGGAGGTGAACATATACAACCTATACCCCATTCAGCTGTATTTCGATAATACTGACATTTTTCTTTGTCATTTCCATTATTTACTTTGAATTATACAGGATGAAATTTGTGCATGAAACTTAAAAAAAAAGATGTTAACTATTTAAAAAAAAAAAAAATTCAGAAAATCCTTGAAAATGCCTTGAATTGTCAAAAAATGCATTAAAATAATATTTTATAGCATTTTTGAATACGTATTTAGAAATTATTTAAATATATTTAAAAAATCCCATTAAAAATCAATAAAAATCAATATTATTATAAAATATAACATACTATTTTTCAAAAAATATATGAAAAATTAAATTGATGTGTAGAGAGGTAAAATGGGCCTAAATGAATCAGTCTGTCTTTTTGTCTCTTCTGTGTGTGTGTGTATGTGTGTGTTTGTTAGTGACTTATTCAAAACGTGTAAACGTCACTTGGTCTCTTGTATGCATATATTTTTGCAAATAACAATAAATATCTGTTCACTACAGTGGACCCCCGAGTATCATAATTAATCCGTTCCAGGAGCTAGTACTTAACACGAAGTTTTCGAAATTCGAACCATTATTTCCCATAAGAAATAATGTAAATACAATTAATCCGTTCCACAAAAAAATATTCACATATAAAATAATTAAAAACAATATATATATATATATACATTTACTTACCTTTATTGAAGAGTTGCAGGCATCTGGAAGATAGAGTAATGAGTAATGAAGGTCCTCTTGGGCATTTTCTTCCAAAACAGGCCTGTTTCATCACAATTAAACACTTGTTGGGGGAGGAATTCTTCAGCCTCTACGAAGGGAAATCCCCACTCCCTGCATGCCTGCTACACTCCCTGCATGCCTGCTACACTCCCTGCATGCCTGCTACACTCCCTGCATGCCTGCTACACTCCCTGCATGCCTGCTACACTCCCTGCATGCCTGCTACACTCCCTGCATGCCTGCTACACTCCCTGCATGCCTGCTACACTCCCTGCATGCCTGCTACACTCCCTGCATGCCTGCTACACTCCCTGCATGCCTGCTACACTCCCTGCATGCCTGCTACACTCCCTGCATGCCTGCTACACTCCCTGCATGAATGCTACACTCCCTGCATGAATGCTACACTCCTGCATGCCTGCTACACTCCTTGCATATCTGCTACACTCCCTGCATGAATGCTACACTCCCTGCATGCCTGCTACACTCCTGCATGCCTGCTACCTCCCTGCATGTCTGCTACACTCCCTGCATGAAAGCTACACTCCCTGCATGCCTGCTAAACTCCCTGCATCAATGCTAAACTCCCTGCATAAATGCTAAACTCCCTGCATGCCTGCTACACTCCCTGCATGCCTGCTACACTCCCTGCATGCCTGCTACACTCCCTGCATGAATGCTACACTCCCTGCATGAATGCTACACTCCCTGCATGAATGCTACACTCCCTGCATGAATGCTACACTCCCTGCATGAATGCTATACTCCCTGCATGCCTGCTACACTCCCTGCATGAATGCTACACTCCCTGCATGAATGCTACACTCCCTGCATGAATGCTAAACTCCCTGCATGAATGCTACACTCCCTCCATGAATGCTACCACAGGGGTGCCACTAGGAAGCTTCTTTGGACCCATGGTGACTTATTTCACAGTGACAATCACTAAAGCACCAAAAAAAACACCAAATGTAGTGTGAATGTTTGAAAGAGCGCGCTAGGTAATGTTCTCTCAATGGTAAACAACGCTTCACTGGCGGCGTCCTGCGTCCCGCGCAGGCGAAACACGAGCGGTTTTACGATTCTCGAAGTCGTAAAAAGCTTACGAAACACGATGTTTACGAAGTAAGAACCTTTCGAAACTCGGGGGTCCACTGTATTTATATGTGAGGAGCTCAGTAGGTAACTTTATAATAATGATGGACCTATTATAGCTGTTAATGGTTCCAGGGATCCTAGCTCATATATTCTCATTCTAGGGCTCTTAAATTAGAAAGAACATAATAAAAAATGTTTTGTTTATTTGTTTATAAGAAAGTTCTGTACCTTGTGCTCTTTGGCAAGGGGGTAATGATGTACTATTGTCCTGTTGTGAGGTATTATTGCTTTTATTCAAGTAATGTTTAATTTCATATTTGGGAGGCCTTGTCTGAGGCTAGGTTGCATGTGTGATGATCTACAGAACCATTAACAGATAACAGAAAATAAAATTAGATGTATAGTATTAATGTTTGCAGACTGTTGTGGTTGGGAGTGTGCCACCAGTGGTTACTGCAGATGTGTTGTCCAGTACCACAAGGGAGACATGGCTCCTCTCAGACCCAGAACAACTGAAAAAATTCTCTCTTTCCATTATTCCTCTTCTCTTTCAAATTTGGGCGGAAGTTAGACCTGGAGGAAATCAAGTTTATGAAGGTTAGTCTGGAAGTATTATTAATATTAAGGGGTTTATTTTCATTCTTATATTAGCAGGACTCAAGTCTGGCAGGCTGGACTTGAGTCCTGGAGGTGGGAAGTACAGGGTCTGCACTCTGAAGGAGGGGTGTTAATGCTGCAGTTTTATAACTGTAGTGTAAGAATGCCTTTGACAAGACAGTGATGGAGTGAATGATGATGAAAGTTTTTCTTTTTCGGGCCACCCTGCCTTGGTGGAAAGCGGCCGATGTGTTAATAAATAAATAATTAGCATTTTGTTTATATAAAATGTGTTCTTCCATGTACATTTTTTTATGAAACTACACACAACTAGTTCAGATTGGTCTCAAAATTGGTAAATCCCAGTATTCACCTTATGGCTAATAGTAATAAAAAATGTAGCTATATAGATGCGAATGTTAATGTTTCATATAATTACACAACTTAATTCTTTATATTTAGTGTGACTTTTACACCACACTCTTAAAACTGCTTATTAATGTGAGATGGGCATGTGCAATACAGTGGAACCCCAACATTTGTGAGGTTACATTCATAGAGATCACACAAATCTGAAATCCACTAACAATACAAAATTATGTTGCATATTAAATTTTGTTTTGTATTTGGGGTCGTTTTGTGGAACAAGAAATGACCAAATGGGCTTAAATATATGCAGCATGTCTTTATCAACATGCCATTCTTAAATTTCTACTTGATTTGCTTTATACTGTAATCAAAATCCTTAAACCTTCCAATAATAATCAGTAATGCAATGCTAATTATAAACTTGCAAATAAAGGGAGGAATACTTATAAATGCTGAACCCCATACTCCTCAGGTTGGGGTTATTTAAGGATGTATTGTCTACTGGCTGTTCTGCTCTCGCTTGTTTGCTCTCTTTTGCTCTTGCTCAAGCAACACTTTCCAAAAATTTGAAGCAGAGGATACTGAGAAGTCCTCCAATTGAATATTTATTTGTTGCCAAAAGTAACCCCTAAAGCAAGTTTTCAAATTTTGCTTCCCAGTCTACCATTTCACATTTAATTATTTAAAATTTTTTGCTGTTTGTGAGTTTCCCATGCAACATAATGTTCATGACTAGCGAGGTTTAATTTACTCAGTACTATGACTTGTGTTTTTGCAAGTGCTGCCACACACTATTGCATTTTTGCTTTGCTTGTACAGCTTACTTGTTTAATACCTTTGTCTACATTACTGTAGTATATTGTTGTAGAAGAGTGTTTATTTTATTAAGTTCTAATTTGTTTACCTGTCTTTAGGAAGTAATACCTTGAGTGAGGAAGGTGTGGAAACTCTGAACTGTATTGTAAGAATCATTAGACAACTTTGGCACATAACACAAGCTTGCTTGCACAGCCATCCAACAAAAGTAAGTTCTTATTGATCATTTTCTATAATAATAATAATAATAATAATATAAAAATGGTAAAAGAATGTTGTTAATTGACTTTCCTTTGCAAATATCTGACTGAAGGTCCTCTGTCCTCTGCAGTGTGCATGGTTCATGGGTGCATTGAAGGCCAGTTACATGACTAAAATTATGATGGGATTTCCATATTACTGTCATCTAGGAGCAGTTCAGAACAAGAAGAAGAAACCAAAGTGAGTATGGTATTAATATATAGCAGTAGTATCTGGTTTTGAAGATTACTTCACGTACAGGGATATTTGCTTAAGCTTTTCAGTTCAAGAAGCATTGGCTCCATTAATTTTCCATCATGTATGAAAAGTGGTTGTATATAACATTCATAATGGGAAGAAATAACATGAATATTCCCACATTCAGATTTTGAAAGAGCTACAGATATAATTAGCTTGCATGTCAGCATTTACATTTTTGATGAAGACATTGAAATGCAAGACAAATGTGGGTTATAGTGTTTGTAAAAAGCAAAGTGAAAGTGATCAGATTATCTAACATTTACACAATCATTTATTGTAGCACCTTGATTTTCTACTTTCTGAAAATATTGTATTTCCTTGTACAGACAAAATATAAATTTTGCACTGTATGCGGTAGCTTGATCTGTCTGCAAATATATTTTCTTTAACATTTGTGACTGGTCCACAAGCAAGGCAGTGGTAAAGTCACTATGACATTTTCACTTAACTTTCTTTAAAGTAAATTATTTCCTGAGTTTCAATGTTCCAAATAAAATATCTATTATTGATATATTATGCAAGTGTTATAGATTGTAGCTTCTCTTCATCAACAGAGCAGCAGATAAGAAAATGCAGCCTGATGGAGATTATAGCTTGAGACATTGTGATGAACTTAACGTGTCTCTGGCACTCTTTGCTATGCAGATGTCTTCCTCTGAAGGCCTTGCAGAGAATGCACTGAATTTCCTTACAAGTGAGTAGGTATAGTTTGACATTCTGGATAGGTCAAATGATAATCACAACCAATCCCTACATATTTTATTTATTCAAAGTACTAGATTCTTGTGTGTCGTTCATCTCAAACCTCCATCGTCTAATTGTTGCAAGGTCTCCAACTCGTGAGGCTGTTAGGTCTTAAGACTTTTCTTACAAGATAAAGCCAACTCTCATTGTGAGGAATCAATACCTGTACAACACCATTTATAATGCACTATTAATGTAAAATATTTTCTTTGCTACATAAAGCTAATAAAATGCACTCAAAAATTGTAGATGTTTACTTTTGTTAAGACACTGGTTTATGATTAGGTTGGTCAGTTTGTAACTATTAAGCATCTCACTCCAACTAAATAAGATACAACAGTTTCACTAACTCCACTAGAAACTGCTGTAAATTCATTCTTCCTTAGCTTTTATTGCATGAGACGAGCATTTTTCAATTCCAATGCTATATTCACAATATAATAAAGTTTTATTGGTGTGTGACAGAACTGCTTCGTGATGGAAATCGTGATGGACAGTACAATCTGGGGTCTGTAGTAAATATTTTGTTGGATCTACTGCAATTAATCCCTGAAAAACAAGCTGACAGTCTGCTCGCTGCTGCACAGACTTGTTACACTCGCCTCCACCCTCTCAAGAAGGACCGGGCACTCTTGCTTCAGATTCTTCTTGCTGCTACTGATATTGACCATCCACAACTCTGGAAGTAAGAGTTAACTGGATTTTATGTTTTATTACTGATCTAATGATGATTTCTGTATATATTTGAGACCAAAATTTTGAAAATTACCATAACTATTTTGTCTCATAATAGTCTGGTCTCTGAATTGGATCCTAAACTACTATCCTAATAAACAAAGGATCAAAAGAAGGTGATCAGGAGCATAATTGTAGAACATTCAAGTCACAGGTGTTAGTCGACCTGTGAGTAACGTGATGTTGAGGTAGAATAACAGCATTTAGTTTGTAAATTAAACTGTGTAAAATACTATTTATAACTTATAAATGCTAAAAGAGGAGGCAGTTAGGGTAAGATATAAACAACTATTGGAGGATAGATGGGCTAGTGAGAGTATAGGCAATGAGGTCAAAGATGTATGGGGTAGGTTTAAGAATGTAGTGTTAGTGTTCAGCAGAAGTTTGTGGTTACAGGAAAGTGGGTGCAGTAGGGAAGAAGAGCGATTGGTGTAATGATGATGTAAAGAGAGTAGTAAGGGAGAAAAAGTTAGCATATGAGAGGTTTTTACAAAGTAGAAGTGATGCAAGGAGGGAAGAGTATATGGAGAGAAAAAGAGAGGTTAAGAGAGTGGTGAAGCATTGTAAAAAGAGAGCAAATGAGAGAGTGGGTGAGATGTTATCAACAAATTTTGTTGAAAATAAGAAAAAGTTTTGGAGTGAGATTAATAAGTTGAGGAAGCCTAGGGAACGAATGGATTTGACAGTTAAAAATAGGAGAGGAGAGTGGAATGAAGAAGTAAAGGGTGTGATAAAAGAGAAAAAGGTAGCTTATGAGAGGTTTTTACAAAACAGAAGTGTTAATAGAAGAGCAGAGTATATGGAGAGTAAAAGAAAGGTGAAGAGAGTGCAAAAGAAGAGCGGATGAAAGAATGGGAGAGGCTCTGTCAAGAAATTTTGCTGAAAACAAGAAAAATTTTTGGAGTGAGATAAACAAGGTAAGAAAGCCTAGGGAACGAATGGATTTGTCAGTTAAAAACAGAGTAGGGGAGTTAGTAGATGGGGAGCTGGAGGTATTGGGTAGATGGCGGAATATTTTGAGGAACTTTTAAATGTCGATGAAAAGAGGGAGCGGTAATTTCATGTACTGGTCAGGAGGTACAACATCGTTTAGGAGTGAAGAAGAGCAGGATGTGAGTGTGGGGGAGGTGCGTGAGGCATTACGTAGAATGAAAGGGGTAAAGCAGCTGGAATTGACGGAATCATGACAGAAATGTTAAAAGCAGGGGGAAATAGGAGAGTGTAGAGAGATTTTGTGAAATGTTGAGAGTGGGAGTTTTGAACCAAGTGGAGAGAGTAATTGTGGTTGGGGATCTTAATGCTAAAGTGGTAAAAATGTTGTGGATGGAGTATAGGTAAATTTGGGGTGCAGAAGGGTAAAAGTAATGAGGAGCATAATTGAGCTATGTGTAGAAAGAGTTTGGTAATAAGTGAACATATTTTAGAAAAAGAGGATAAATAAATATACAAGGTATGATATAGCACGTAATGGAAAGTAGTTTGTTGGATTATGTATTGGTGGATAAAGGTTTATGAGTAGGCTCAGGATGTAATGTTATAGAGGAGGGATATATCAGATCATTATTTGGTTGTAGTACAGTTAGAGTAAAGGTAGATGGGACAAAAGAAAATGGCACAGCAAGTAGAGAGAGGTAAAAGTGATAAACTAAGGGAGGAAAGTTAGGGTGAGATATAGCAGCTTTGGCAGAAAGATAATAGTGCAAGTAGGAGTAGTGGGAGAGTTGAAGAAAGTTGGATAGTTTAAAAATGCAAGTATAGAATGTGAGGGCAAAGTTTTAGTTATAGGAGAGGTGGTAGGAGGAAAGAGAGGAGTGAGTGGTGGATGAAGAAGTAAAGGGTGTGATAAAGAAAAAGGTAGTTATGAGAGGTTTTGACAAACAAGTGTTAGCAAGAAGAAAGAGAGTATATGGTAAAAAATGGTGAAGAGGGGGTGGAGTGCAAAGAAGAGGGATGAGAGCGGGAGAGTCCTGTCAAGAATTTTGCTGAAAAACAGAAAAAATTTTGGAGGTGGATAAACAAGGTAAGGCTAGGGGAATGGATGTTGTCAGTTAAAAAACAAGTAGAGGGAGTTAGTAGGGGGAGCTGGAGGTATGGGTAGATGGCGGGAATATTTTGAGGAACTTTTAAATGTCGATGAAAGAGGAGAGCGATAATTTATGGACCGGGCACGTGGAGTGTACAGACATCGTTGGAAGGTGAAGAAAAGATAGGATGTGAGTGTGGGGGAAGTACAATGCTGCATACTTAGAATGAAGGGGTAGAAGCAGCTGGAATTGAGCTGAATCTGACAGAAATGTTAAAAGTGGTAAAGGGGATATAGTGCTGGAGGTTGTTTTTTGTTTAATAAATGTATGAAAGAGGGAAGGTACCTAGGGATTGGAAAGGAGCATGTATAGTTCCTTTATATAAAGGAAGGGGATAAAAGAGAGTGTAAAAATTATAGGGAATAAGTTTACTGAGTATACCAGGTAAAGTGTATGGCAGGGTTATTATTGAAAGAATTAGAGGTAAGACAGAGAGTAGGATTGCAGATGAGCAAGGAGGCTTTAGAGTGGGTAGGGATGTGTAGATCAAGTGTTTACAGTGAAGCATATATGTGAACAGTATTTAGATAAAGGTAGAGAAGTTTTTATTGCATTTATGGATTTAGAAAAGGCATATGATAGAGTGGATAGGGGAGCAATGTGGCAAATGTTGCAAGTGTATGGAATAGGTAGTAAGTTACTGAAGGCTGTAAAGAGTTTTTATGAGGATAGTGAGGCTCAGGTTAGGGTGTGTAGGAGAGAGGGAGATTACTTCCGGTAAAAGTAGGTCTTAGACAGGGTTGTGTAATGTCACCATGGTTGTTTAATATATTTATAGATGGGGTTGTAAAAGAAGTAAATGCTAGGGTGTTGGGGAGAGGGTGGGATTAAATTATGGAGAATTAAATGCAAAATGGGAGTTGACACAGTTACTTTTTGCTGATGATACTGTGCTTATGGGAGATTCTAAAGAAAAGTTGCAAGGTTAGTGGACGAGTTTGGGAGAGTGTGTAAAGGTAGAAAGTTAAAAGTGAACATAGATAAGAGTAAGGTGATGAGGGTATCAAACGATTTAAATAAAGAAAAATTGGATATCACATTGGAGAGAGGATTATGGAAGAAGTAAATGTTTTCAGATATTTGGGAGTTGATGTGTCAGCAGATGGGTTTATGAAGGATGAGGTTAACCATAGAATTGATGAAGGAAAAAAGGTGAGTGGTGCATTGAGGTATCTGTGGAGACAAAAACGTTATCCATGGAGGCAAAGAAGGGAATGTACGAAGTATAGTGGTACCAACACTCTATATGGGTGTGAAGCATGGGTTGCAAATGCTGCAGCGAGGAGGAGGCTGGAGGCAGTGGAGATGTCCTGTCTAAGGGCAATGTGTGGTGTAAATATTATGCAGAAAATTCGGAATGTGGAAATTAGGAGAAGGTGTGGAGTTACTAAAAGTATTTGTCAGAGGGCTGAAGAGGGTTGTTGAGGTGGTTTGGTCATTTAGAGAGAATGGATCAAAGTAGAATGACTTGGAGAGCGTATAAATCTGTAGGGAAGGAAGGCGGGGTAGGGTCGTCCTAGAAAGGTTGGAGGAAGGGGTAAAGGAGGTTTTGTGGGCGAGGGCTTGGACTTCCAGCAAGCATGTGTGAGCGTGTTAGATAGGAGTGAATGGAGACGAATGGTTTTGGGACCTGACGAGCTGTTGGAGTGTGAGCAGGGTAACATTGTGTGAAGGATTCAGGGAAACCAGTTAATTGATTTAGTTGGACTTGAGTCCTGGAAATGGGAAGTACAATGCCTGCACTTTAAAGGAGGGGTCTGAGATAGTGACAGCTGGGAGGGACTTTTCTCAGCTGTAGTATCTGAGCTCCTCTGCAAAGACAGTGATTATGTATGAGTGTGGTGAAAGTGTTGAATGATGATGAAAGTATTTTCTTTTTGGGGATTTTCTTTCTTTTTGGGTCACCCTGCCTCGGTGGGAGACGGCCGACTTGTTGAAAAAAAAAAAAAAAATGTATGAAAGAGGGGAAGGTACCTAGGGATTGGCAGAGAGCATGTATAGTTCCTTTATATAAAGGGAAGGGGATAAAAGAGAGTGTAAAATATAGGGAATAAGTTTACTGAGTATACCAGGTAAAGTGTATGGCAGGGTTATTATTGAAAGAATTAGAGGTAAGACAGAGAGTAGGATTGCAGATGAGCAAGGAGGCTTTAGAGTGGGTAGGGGATGTGTAGATCAAGTGT
Organism: Cherax destructor; assembly: GCA_009830355.1. NCBI lineage: Eukaryota > Metazoa > Arthropoda > Malacostraca > Decapoda > Parastacidae > Cherax > Cherax destructor. Next base: position 80,899 of record WNWK01004988.1, on the reverse strand, counting down.
TTACAGTGAAGCATATATGTGAACAGTATTTAGATAAAGGTAGAGAAGTTTTTATTGCATTTATGGATTTAGAAAAGGCATATGATAGAGTGGATAGGGGAGCAATGTGGCAAATGTTGCAAGTGTATGGAATAGGTAGTAAGTTACTGAAGGCTGTAAAGAGTTTTTATGAGGATAGTGAGGCTCAGGTTAGGTGTGTAGGAGAGAGGAGATTACTTCCGGTAAAAGTAGGTCTTAGACAGGGATGTGTAATGTCACCATGGTTGTTTAATATATTTATAGATGGGGTTGTAAAAGAAGTAAATGCTAGGGTGTTGGGGAGAGGGTGGGATTAAATTATGGAGAATTAAATGCAAAATGGGAGTTGACACAGTTACTTTTTGCTGATGATACTGTGCTTATGGGAGATTCTAAAGAAAAGTTGCAAAGGTTAGTGGACGAGTTTGGGAGAGTGTGTAAAGGTAGAAAGTTAAAAGTGAACATAGATAAGAGTAAGGTGATGAGGGTATCAAACGATTTAAATAAAGAAAAATTGGATATCACATTGGAGAGAGGGATTATGGAAGAAGTAAATGTTTTCAGATATTTGGGAGTTAACGTGTCAGCGGATGGGTTTATGAAGGATGAGGTTAACCATAGAATTGATGAAGGAAAAAAGGTGAGTGGTGCATTGAGGTATCTGTGGAGACAAAAACGTTATCCATGGAGGCAAAGAAGGGAATGTACGAAAGTATAGTGGTACCAACACTCTTATATGGGTGTGAAGCATGGGTTGCAAATGCTGCAGCGAGGAGGAGGCTGGAGGCAGTGGAGATGTCCTGTCTAAGGGCAATGTGTGGTGTAAATATTATGCAGAAAATTCGGAATGTGGAAATTAGGAGAAGGTGTGGAGTTACTAAAAGTATTTGTCAGAGGGCTGAAGAGGGGTTGTTGAGGTGGTTTGGTCATTTAGAGAGAATGGATCAAAGTAGAATGACTTGGAGGCGTATAAATCTGTAGGGAAGGAAGGCGGGGTAGGGGTCGTCCTAGAAAAGGTTGGAGGGAAGGGGTAAAGGAGGTTTTGTGGGCGAGGGCTTGGACTTACAGCAAGCATGTGTGAGCGTGTTAGATAGGAGTGAATGGAGACGAATGGTTTTTGGGACATGACGATCTGTTGGAGTGTGAGCAGGGTAACATTTTGTGAAGGGATTCAGGGAAACCAGTTAATTGATTTACATAGTTGGACTTGAGTCCTGGAAATGGGAAGTACAATGCCTGCACTTTAAAGGTGGGGTCTGAGATAGTGACAGCTGGGAGGGACTTTTCTCAGCTGTCGTATCTGAGCTCCTCTGCAAAGACAGTGATTATGTATGAGTGTGGTGAAAGTGTTGAATGATGATGAAAGTATTTTCTTTTTGGGGATTTTCTTTCTTTTTGGGTCACCCTGCCTCGGTGGGAGACGGCCGACTTGTTGAAAAAAAAAAAATGGAAGAGGGTAAGGTACGTAGGGATTGGCGAAGGGGACAAAAGAGAGTGCAAAAATTATAGGGAAATAAGTCTGTTGAGTATACCTGGTAAAGTGTATGGTAGAGTTATTATTGAAAGAATTAAGAGTAAGATGGAGAATAGGATAGCAGATGAACAAGGAGGCTTTAGGAAAGGTAGGGGGTGTGTAGACCGAGTGTTTACAGTGAAACATATAGGTGAACAGTATTTAGATAAGAGTAAAGAGGTTTTTGTGGCATTTATGGATTTGGAAAAGGCATATGACAGGGTGGATAGGGGGCAATGTGGCAGATATTGCTGGTGTATGGAAAGCAGTGAAGAGTTTTTATGAGGATAGTGAGGCCCAGGTTAGAGTATATAGAAGAGAGGGAGATTATTTCCCAGTAAAAGTAGGCCTTAGACAAGGATGTGTGATGTCACCATGGTTGTTCAATATGTATATTTATAGATGGGGTTGTAAGAGAAGTGAATGCACAGGTCTTGACAAGAGGTGTGGGGTTGAAAGATAAAGAATCTAACACAAAGTGGGAGTTGTCACAGTTGCTCTTTGCTGATGACACTGTGCTTTTGGGAGATTCTGAAGAGAAGTTGCAGAGGTTGGTGGATGAGTTTGATAGGGTATGTAAAAGAAGAAAATTAAAAGTGAATATAAGAAAGAGTAAGGTGATGAGGATAACAAAAAAATTAGGGAAAGATTGGATATCAGATTGGAGGGAGAGAATATGGAGGAGGTGAATGTATTCAGATATTTAGGAGTGGACGTGTCAGCAGATGGGTCTGTGAAGGATGAGGTGAATCATAGAATTGATGAGGGGAAAAGGGTTAGTGGTGCACTTAGGAGTCTGTGGAGACAAAGAACTTTGTCCGTGGAAGCAAAGAGGGGAATGTATGAGAGTATAATTATACCAACACTCTTATATGGGTGTGAAGCATGGGTGATGAATGTTGCAACAAGGAGAAGGCTGGAGGCAGTGGAAATGTCATGTCTGAGGGCAATGTGTGGTGTGAATATAATGCAGAGAATTCGTAGTTTGGAAATTAGGAGGTGCAGGATTAACAAAATTATTATCCAGAGGGCTGAGGAAGGGTTGTTGAGGTAGTTCAGACATGTAGAGAGGATTAAACAAAATAGAATGACTTCGAGAATATATAAATCTGTAGTGGTGGGAAGGCGGGTAGGGGTCGGCCTAGGAAAGGTTGGAGGAAGGGGGTAAAGGAGGTTTTTGTGTGCGAGGGGCTTGGACTTCCAGCAAGCATGCATGAGCGTATTTGATAGGAGTGAATGGAGACAAATGGTTTGTAATACTTCACATGCTGTTGGAGTGTGAGCAAAGTAACACGAAGGGATTCAGGAAACCGGCAGGCCGGACTTGAGTCCTGGAGTTGGGAAGTACAGTGTCTGCACTCTGAAGGAGGGTGTTAATGTTGCAGTTTTATAACTGTAGTGTAAGCACGCCTCTGGCAAGACAGTGATGGAGTGAATAATGATGAAAGCTTTTGGTGGGAATCGGCCGATGTGTTAATAAAAAAAAATACTTGTAGTAGTAAGATGAACATGATATAAGATGTAACAAGTTTTACAGAGCTTGTAAGGTATAATATATAGTACCTTTGATCTAAAGATATTTCTATAACCAGCATCACCGTGGAATCTTGATGGAGAAAATTTAAGATTGTACAACTTGATTGCTAAATCTCAGGTCCATCTTATGGGCATGTCTTTACTTCCACTGGTGGGCCCTGCCCACATATGATCACATCTACACTGCTGCATTGCTCCACTTTTTCCCCTGACTCCACTATAAATGGCTCTGTATTAGATTGATAAAGCCCCATATAGGCAAAACATCTCTCAATGAAGATACCCAGGTGTTGCACCAATGTCTTATTCATTGGCACAGTTATAACTATAGGTAGTTACTGCCAGTCTTACTTGAATAGTAGTCAACTTGACTAATTAATTTAGCTCAGTAGGAAATTTAGCACTTTTTAATATAATAACAATAATAATAGTAATAATAATAATAATAATAATAATGTCAGTACTGTAAAGATATGCTGCCCTGCACCAGTTGAAGAAACCTGAAGAAAGTAAACATTTATCCCTCATTCTCTTTATCTTGATTGATGTTGGCTCTTGATCCAGGGAATTGTTGAATCTGCTTCCTCAGATCAAACCTGATTACTTGACTTCCCATTCCTCAGATGTTATATGACCCCTATCAGTTTAGCACTTCCCCATGAATAATAAAAATAATGTAATGCACAAATAACCCACACATAGGAGAAAGAAACTTTATGACAATATTTCAGTCTGTCTTGGACCATTGACTATTCACACTAACACACGAAGGTAAGGGAGCCAGTACAGTGGTCCCTCGGTTTTCGCCGAAAATTTGTTCCAGAATGCTGCTCAAGTGCCATTACCGAACGAATTTACTTCCTTAAGAAATAATGTCACGTAGGTTAGTCTATTTCAGACCCCCAAAAATACACTTGCAACAGCACTTACGAAAATACACTTACATAAATGTTTGAGTTTGGAGATGCACGAAAACCGAGGGACCACTGTGTATATATGAGCCAGTCATGGCATTGCACCTTTGTGTTCTTAACAATGTGTTGACTTTGGCAGATGTGGAAGCAACAGTGTGTGGGTGGATCAGGTTGTGGATGACCTCGCTAGTGGCAGTGTCCGTGACCTCCTCCTGCAGACTGCCATCATTCTTCGCCTGCGTAACAACACTGAGATCAAACAGTTGCTTCTTGCTAGAAAAGATAAGATAAGAGGTGAGTGGGATGACTTATGAGCCACATAATCAGGAATACTAGTTACCGGGTCATCAGTAAAATTGCAATGAAACCTGGCTGGGAAACGGCCGACATGTTGAAAGAAAGAAGAAAGATTTAGTATCTTTTGGAAAGATGGGATATAAAATATATTAGCCAAGGTCAATTTAAATTTATTAAAATCAGAAGGTAAGAGTAGTAGTAATTAACTGTGTAGCTATAGGAGCAAAGCCATGCTTGCAGTGTCCCGACTTCAATCATTTGTTTACTGTATAAATTAAAATTTCTGTTTGTTATAGCACGTAATACAGTGGTACTCGGCATAGGAACAGCTCCAACTCAAACAATTATGTAAGTGTATTTTTGTAAGTGCTTTTGTAAGTGTATTTTTGGGGGTCTGAAATGGATTAATCTAATTTACACTATTCCTTATGGGAACAAATTCATTTGGTATCAGCACTCGAACAGCCTTCTGGAACGAATTAACCTCATAACCGAGGTACCACTGTACTTCTTTTAATTGTTTAATTTTTTAATTCAAAGCATTGGTTTGCCATGTTCTACAAAGAAAAATGTATAATTTAATGAAGTGATTGTCTAAATTTTTTCCTTTTTCAGAAAAAATTAAAAGCAAAGGCATCCAAGGTATGACACCAAGTGAAGTAAATGAAAAACTACATCTTCTCTTGAAGGATTAAGAATAACTATGTTGAAAAAGAAGCACAAGGAAAATAAATATTTTTATCCATATTATGTATTTTTTCTTTCATTTAATACCCCTCTCAGATCTGTGTTATATACATACTTAGAGTGCATCTTTGTAGAAGTTTGTGTGCAATTTTGCATTGACATTAAATAACAAAAACATTAACAGAAGTCATAACAAATTCTAACAATAATGAGCACAGAATGACCCAAACTTGTTTAGTATACTTGGAGAGGGTTTCGGGAGCCAACCCCCCCGCGGCCAGGGCTGTGACCAGGCTTCATGGTGGATCAGGGCCTGATCAACCAGGCTGTAACTGTTGGCTGCACACAACCTGATGTACAAACCACAAATAACATAATAACATTGTAATCATTAATAAAAAAAAGCATACAATGAAATGGATATTGAACTTGAACTTGAACTTTCTGACCTGAGCGTCGGTAAGGTGGGATAATACAGGTGAGTGGCCCGTCCACTCTGGGCAAGTTGTGCAGGTAGACTGCAGGAGTTGGTGTCGATGTGTGAGGATTGCTGGGAAGTGTGGTAGCAGCTGACGAGGCGGGTGGAGTGAACTGCAGGAGGCTGATAGACAGCAGTGGGAAGGGCAGAGAAGGCAGCTGTATTAGGGTCGATTGGAGCCACACCCCAGCTTCAGCTAAATAGCAAAATGCTGGGGAACTTCAGCTTGGCAGTGGATTTTAAGCAGTTGAGTCAGAACAAAGTGTTGAATCTTGTTCTTGACAGATGTAGCACATTGATTGGTTTCGTGGGGTTTCCTTTATAGGTGTTGAGGTGGTGGATTATCGTGTCTAAGGCAATAGGAGGATTCTTGTGACAGGAGAATTTGGCAGTCCCGTGTCCTGGAGTCGCTTGACGAGTTCTTGGCGTTGCATTAAGGTGTTATATTGTTTCGTGGTGAAAAACGTGACACCATCGTAGTTAAGGTTGCGCTCAGAGGTAGGTTGGGTCGGTGGTTGGTTGGTAGTGGAGGTAGAGGGAGAGGCTGGCTGTGGTCTCTCATTGGTGGGATCTGGTGGCGGCTGGGCAGCTTCTGATTGGTCCGTCTCCGTGGTGATGATGGTGGTGGTGGAACAGAGTCGATGTTGACAATGTTTGCAGTGGACTTTATGATGTCAGACGAAGGTGGAGATGCTGGGAATGTAAAGCTGGGCATGTTGTTGAGTTTGAACAGTTCATTGATGGTGTTGTTGAACGATCCAGGTGCAGCTATATTGTGTACATGGGCATACATAATGCAGTAGAGAATTTTGGTGGAGTCACCCACGGGCAGTGGTGGTGGTGATGCAAGACTGGTGGAGGAGGCAGCATGGGTGGCCTGGAGAATCTTGGTGGTGTCTGCTTGTAGCTTAGTAATGGCAGCATATGTTGTTGCTTGAACAGTGGGTTTTTCTTGTTGGTCAAGTTGTTTCTTGAGGATATCCTGTCTAGTAGGACAATTGGCAGCTAGGGTATGGTAATCAGTCTTGCAGTTCAGGCATTTGGGTGGAGTGGTGGTGGTGCAAGACTTGAAGTTGTGTCCTTCTTTGCCACAGGTAGCGCAGAGTTTCTTGTCCTTGATGGGACAGTGTTTAGTGGTGTGTGAGTATGAGTAGCAGTTATAACACTATGGGATGTACTTGTATTTCTCTGCTTCAATGTGGACTGGGTTAATATGGAAGTAGTGGATAACCAGGCCCTCGGTGAGAGCTCTAGCTGCCCTATTGACATCACTGAAGGTGATCTTTAGCATGGAGAAAGCTTTAGGTATTTTAGTGATTCGGTCTATCTTGGCCCAAGTGTTCTGGTCTTCGATTGATGATTTGATTTCTGCAATCTCTTGGGTAGTGATGAGCTTGTCGAGCCGCTTGAGAAACACAGTTCTCTTGGCTCTCAGGGCTGGGGAAGTCAGGACTAGAAATCCCCGTTCTTGAAGAGTGGTGATAGCTTCGGTGGTGATTAATTTCTCAGCCTCGAAGTCGACTGTGCAGACGACCACGAAAGCTTCCTTGAGCGTGAGGATTGCATTGCACTTGACTCGCAGGTTGCCACTGATAGCAGCTGCGAGTACTAGCTTTGACGAGTCATTTATTGTCCCACTTGATGGTTTGATCTTCACTCGGTTTGAGGATGCCATTAGGTGGATAAGTAGTGTTCCCTCCCAACGGGGCTTGTAGGGATGTCTAAAATATTCTCACAATGTCCACTCAATGTGTGCAGTGTGAGAAATCAGAAGTCGAAGTAAAGTTGAAATTGGTATTACAGAATTAATTCCAAGTGCAACAGCAATGAAACAATAGCTATTCTTCTGTTAGTGAATGAATGACATACAGGATAATACACTAGTTTTAGAAACAAATTCCTTCATTTAGGGTGACATTTAATACTGGCAGAACACTGCTCAAGACCTGTGTTTAGTGTCAAGGCTGAGCAAGATGTGTACTGTCTTACAGCTGTATCTCTTCACCTTGTAATAAGAATTAGTCAGCTGTTGTGGCTAGCCTGTCATGCAAGAGGACCTAAAACCCACAATGGAAATAATAAATATTATTTTATCTTCATGGAGGATGTTTTGATTCTGATGGAAGGTTCTCAATAATAAGAATTGGAGCTTCTTTCCTTCCTTGGATTAAACCTGAGTGCCTCCCATTTCCCAGGTGCTGTATGACCCAAATGCATTGGTGTAATCATTATTGTATTTAGGGAGAAATGCTAAACCCAAAGGAATCTTATAGTGTCTGGGAATGGGAGACAGGTTTAATCCAAAGAAGAGGAACACAAGTTCAGTTCCTTGATGCAGGAGTAGGCTTTCAGATCCTAGTGTAGAGATTAGATTTTGCCACCGAAGTGGCTAGTTTATTGTGCACTCCATATCCATCCTGTGGATGGTAGCGCAAGAGCATATGGATACACAAAAGGCCTAGGAGCTAGGCCCCAAAAGGGTTAACAATTGTACATTTGGATTTATATCTACAGTTCATTTATCTGTTACAAGCAAATTTAGGAAATTTGCTTAGTATCCCTAGTGTAGGGAGAAATTTTTTTATTATTTTTTTTTTAAATCAACGGCCATCTTCCAACACAAGGTGACCCAGAGAAAACACTGCATTCACTCAATCACTCTTTCCAGAAGTGTGTTGACATCACACTCAGATTACCTTTTGACTCCAATACTCCCACATACTCCAGAGTGCAGGCACTGTTCTTCCCACCTTCAGGACACAAGTCTGGCTAACTGGTTTCCCTGAATTCCTTCATAAAATTTACTCTGCTCACACTCCAACAGCACATCCATTAAAACCACTCGTCCATGCACTCTGACCTAACATACTGGGCAAGTCTGCTGGATACTCAAGCCCCTAAAACTCAAAGCCTCTTGCATCCCTTCCCTCTAACCATTCCAACCCAGATTTATACACCTTCATATCACCTTCCACCTCTACTTGTCCAAACCACCTCAACAACCCTCCTCAGCTCTCTGACTTATACCCTTGGTCACCCCACACTGCCTTTTAATTTCTATCCTAATTATCTACATCATAGTCACACCATACACCACTCTCAAACATGACCACTCAGCTTCCTCCAGCCTCCTCACTGCAACATTCACAACCCATGACTCACATCCATCACACTCATCACCATCCACCTTTTTTTCCCTCATCTATTGTATAGTTCACCTCAACTTTCATAAACCCACCAGTTGACTTATCCACTATACCTAGTATCAATCATAAAGTGTGAAGTCACACCCTACGAAAGCAAAAGACTCGGCAGGCGATGTAACATCCCACCAATGAAAAGCAGAGGTGCCACTAGCACGTTGAGAGACAACACAATAAGTGTCAGGGGCCCAAGACTGTTCAACTGCCTCCCAGCATACATCAGGGGGATTACCAACAAACCCGTGGCTGTCTTCAAGCAGGCACTGGACAGGCACCTGAAGTCGGTACCTGACCAGCCAGGCTGTGGTTCGTACGTTGGACTGCGTGCGGCCAGCAGTAACAGCCTGGTTGATCAGGCTCTGATCCAACATGAGGCCTGGTCACAGACCGAGCCGCAGGGGCGTTGACCCCTGGAACTCTCTCGACCCCAGCAGTCACTACTAGGAGGCTACACATCATCCTGGACCTGAACAGGGTAGGTGGTGCCCTGAGCCTCGACCCCAGCAGTCACTACTAGGAGGCTACACATCATCCTGGACCTGAACAGGGTAGGTGGTGCCCTGAGCCTCGACCCCAGCAGTCGCTACTAGGAGGCTACACATCATCCTGGACCTGAACAGGGTAGGTGGTGCCCTGAGCCTCGACCCCAGCAGTCACTACTAGGAGGCTACACATCATCCTGGACCTGAACAGGGTAGCTGGTGCCCTGAGCCTCGACCTCATCAGTCATTACTAGGAGGCTACACATCATCCTGGAACTGAACAGGGTTGGTTATGCCCTGAGCCTCGACCCCAGCAGTCACTACTAGGAGGCTACACATCATCCTGGACCTGAACAGGGTTGGTGGTGCCCTGAGCCTCGACCCCAACAGTCACTACTAGGAGGCTACACATCATCCTGGACCTGAACAGGGTAGGTGGTGCCCTGAGCCTCGACCCCAGCAGTCACTACTAGGAGGCTACACATCATCCTGACCTGAACAGGGTTGGTGATGCCCTGAGCCTCGACCCCAGCAGTCACTACTAGGAGGCTACACATCATCCTGGACCTGAACAGGGTAGGTGGTGCCCTGAGCCTCGACCCCAGCAGTCACTACTAGGAGGCTACACATCATCCTGGACCTGAACAGGGTTGGTGGTGCCCTGAGCCTCGACCCCAGCAGTCACTACTAGGAGGCTACACATCATCCTGACCTGAACAGGGTTGGTGATGCCCTGAGCCTCGACCCCAGCAGTCACTACTAGGAGGCTACACATCATCCTGGACCTGAACAGGGTTGGTGGTGCCCTGAGCCTCGACCCCAGCAGTCACTACTAGGAGGCTACACATCATCCTGGACCTGAACAGGGTAGGTGGTGCCCTGAGCCTCGACCCCAGCAGTCACTACTAGGAGGCTACACATCATCCTGGACCTGAACAGGGTAGGTGGTGCCCTGAGCCTCGACCCCAGCAGTCACTACTAGGAGGCTACACATCATCCTGGACCTGAACAGGGTAGGTGGTGCCCTGAGCCTCGACCCCAGCAGTCACTACTAGGAGGCTACACATCATCCTGGACCTAAACAGGGTAGGTGGTGCCCTGAGCCTCGACCCCAGCAGTCACTACTAGGAGGCTACACATCATCCTGGACCTGAACAGGGTAGGTGGTGCCCTGAGCCTCGACCCCAGCAGTCACTACTAGGAGGCTACACATCATCCTGGACCTGAACAGGGTAGGTGGTGCCCTGAGCCTCGACCCCAGCAGTCACTACTAGGAGGCTACACATCATCCTGGACCTGAACAGGGTAGGTGGTGCCCTGAGCCTCGACCCCAGCAGTCACTACTAGGAGGCTACACATCATCCTGGACCTGAACAGGGTAGGTGGTGCCCTGAGCCTCGACCCCAGCAGTCACTACTAGGAGGCTACACATCATCCTGGACCTAAACAGGGTAGGTGGTGCCCTGAGCCTCGACCCCAGCAGTCACTACTAGGAGGCTACACATCATCCTGGACCTGAACAGGGTAGGTGGTGCCCTGAGCCTCGACCCCAGCAGTCACTACTAGGAGGCTACACATCATCCTGGACCTGAACAGGGTAGGTGGTGCCCTGAGCCTCGACCCCAGCAGTCACTACTAGGAGGCTACACATCATCCTGGACCTGAACAGGGTAGGTGGTGCCCTGAGCCTCGACCCCAGCAGTCACTACTAGGAGGCTACACGTCATCCTGGACCTGAACAGGGTAGGTGGTGCCCTGAGCCTCGACCCCAGCAGTCACTACTAGGAGGCTACACATCATCCTGGACCTGAACAGGGTAGGTGGTGCCCTGAGCCTCGACCCCAGCAGTCACTACTAGGAGGCTACACGTCATCCTGGACCTGAACAGGGTAGGTGGTGCCCTGAGCCTCGACCCCAGCAGTCACTACTAGGAGGCTACACGTCATCCTGGACCTGAACAGGGTAGGTGGTGCCCTGAGCCTCGACCCCAGCAGTCACTACTAGGAGGCTACACGTCATCCTGGACCTGAACAGGGTTGGTCCCCGGACAATAACAATAATAATCAACAAATTCTCAGCTGGTGACCCCAGCTGACCTGCCCCTGGGTGCCCCCCTGCCCCTGGCACAATTGCCCCGCCCCCAGGGGCACTGGGGCACTCAGAAGAGGGCCATAAAATGCCCCAGGGAGGTGAAATGGCGGCCAGGCTGGCAGTGTGAGTGTTAGTAGATGACAACACTCCTTGCTGCTGGTGTGTACTCTGCTGTAGACTGTGTGTACTCAAGTGTACACTGTGTGTACTCTCATGTACACTCCGCGTGTACACTGTGTGTACTCTCATGTACACTCCGCGTGTACACTGTGTGTACTCTCATGTACACTCCGCGTGTACACTGTGTGTACTCTCATGTACACTCCGCGTGTACACTTTCTGTGTACACTTCTCAAATGTACACTGTGCTAGTGTTTGTACAGTGCCATGTGTAATGTGCTCGTATGTACACTTCCCATGTGTACACTGTTTCTTCTCTGTGTACACTGTACCTGTGTGTACAGTGCTCGTGTACAGTGCTATTATGTACATGCTCATGCATGTACACTGCTATGTGTACATTGCTCATGGTACACTGCTCATGTGTGTACACTGCTCATGTGTCTCGTGTGTACACTGCTCATGTGTCGTGTGTACACTGCTCATGTGTCTCGTGTGTACACTGCTCATGTGTCTCGTGTGTACACTGCTCATGTGTCTCGTGTGTACACTGCTCATGTGTCTCGTGTGTACACTGCTCATGTGTCTCGTGTGTACACTGCTCATGTGTCTCGTGTGTACACTGCTCATGTGTCTCGTGTGTACACTGCTCATGTGTCTCGTGTGTACACTGCTCATGTGTCTCGTGTGTACACTGCTCATGTGTCTCGTGTGTACACTGCTCATGTGTCTCGTGTGTACACTGCTCATGTGTCTCGTGTGTACACTGCTCATGTGTCTCGTGTGTACACTGCTCATGTGTCTCGTGTGTACACTGCTCTGTGTACATTGCTCATGTGTGTACACTGCTCGTGTTACACTGCTCATGTGTCTCGTGTGTACACTGCTCATGTGTCTCGTGTGTACACTGCTTATGTGTACATTGCTCATATAGGTACACTGCTCATGTGTACACTGCTCACATGTATACATTGTTTGTGTGTACACTGCTTATGTGTCGTGTGTACACTGCTCATGTGTCTCATGTGTGTACATTGCTCATGTGTACATGCATTGTACATGCATGTGTACACTGCTCATGTGTATACTCAGTGCTCATATGAGTACATTGCTCATGTGTACATTGTCATATGTGTACACTTCATATGTTTGCACAGCACTCATGTGTATAGTGCTCACATATGTAGTGGTTATATGTGTACACTGCACTACTCATGTGTACACTTCATGTGTACAGTGCTCATGTGTACATTGCTTATATATGTACAGTGCTCATGTGTACACTTCATGTGTACAGTACTTATATGTGTACACTGGTCATATATGTGCCCTGTACTGTGGTGTAAGGTTAAGCACACTAGAGTGTGGCTGGCACCTAGGTGGGTGTCATCACTGACACACACTAGGTTGTGGCTGGCACCTAGGTGGGTGTCATCACTGACACACTAGGTTGTGGTTGGCACCTAGGTGGGTGTCATCACTGACACTAGGTTGTGTCTGGCACCTAGGTGGGTGTCATCACTGACACTAGGTTGTCTGGCACCTAGGTGGGTGTCATCACTGACACTAGGTTGTGTCTGGCACCTAGGTGGGTGTCATCACTGACACTAGGTTGTGTCTGGCACCTAGGTGGGTGTCATCACTGACACACTAGGTTGTCTGGCACCTAGGTGGGTGTCATCACTGACACTAGGTTGTGTCTGGCACCTAGGTGGGTGTCATCACTGACACACACTAGGTTGTGTCTGGCACCTAGGTGGGTGTCATCACTGATACACTAGGGTGTGGCTGGCACCTAGGTGGGTGTCATCACTGACACACTAGGTTGTGTCTGGCACCTAGGTGGGTGTCATCACTGATACACTAGGGTGTGGCTGGCACCTAGGTGGGTGTCATCACTGACACACACTAGGGTGTGGCTGGCACCTAGGTGGGTGTCTCCAGAATTTTGTTTAATTTAACGTCTTACGAGAGGAGCCATGATGGTGATGGCCTCTTGATCCAAGGAGTGTGAGCTCCCCTCCCCTTCCTTGGATCAAATTTTATTGCCTCCTGTTCCTCAGCCTATGACTCATGGGGACTTAACATTCCCTTGTCAGTGTAAGAATAATAATAATAATAATAATACATACTGTAATAATAATTATTTTTATTATAAAGCTAATTCTTTCAATTTTGCATTAACATTGGTTTTATCTAACTCATAAATTTGGCTTAAATTTTCACCCTGTTAAAAGTTGCAATATTGCTTTTGGTAAGAAGATGGTAGACATGGCTGGGTTAGAGTTAAGTTAGATAAGGTTGGGTTAAGTTAGATCAGGTTAGGTTAAGTTAGATCAAGGTAGGTTATGTTAGATTAGGCTAGGTTAAGGTTGATCAGGTTAGATTAAGTTAGATCAAGTTAGGTTATGTTTGGTCAGGCTAGGTTAAGTTAGATCAGGTTAGGTTAAGTTAGATCAAGTTAGGTTATGTTAGGTCAGGCTAGGTTAGGTTTGTTACAAATCTCAGTTGCTCTCTATGTGTAAATACATTGATTGAGACATACAGTGAACACGGTGCCCTGTGGCCTGGTGGCTAAAGCTCTTGCTTCACACGGTGAGGGTACGGGTTCAATTCCCGGCAAGGGTAGAAACATTGGGCATGTTTCTTTACACGAGTTGTCTATGTTCCCAATCAGTAAAATGGGCACCTGGGTGTTAGTGGACTGGTGTGGGTCTCATCCTGTGACAAATCTGACCTAATTTGCAGGAAATGCTCAGCATAACAAGCGGATTTCTATATAGTAGTAGTATGTCATTGATGTCAGCTAGGCCTGTATACCTTGTGCATGTACTTGTAGAAATAAAGATATTACACTATTATATTATTATTATTTATTTCTTTGGTCTGCCTAACAACCATTAATTAGTAGTACGCTTGATAATTCTTCTCTTTCATGTTAAGTCTGTTACTCTCAGTACACAAATAGCTCAGACATAGGAGAGAGAAAACCTTATGACAGCGTTTCGTTCCAACTTGGACTTTTACCATATGACTCTGTTATTGCTGGCTGCACGCAGTCCAACGTACGAACCACAGCCTGGCTGGTGCCTGTCCAGTGCCTGCTTGAAGACAGCCAGGGGTCTATGTATGGGCTACAGTTTATTGCTTATGTGGAAAAGTAATAGTTATACATTTACTATTATATTTAAAATTATTGTATGTACATGAATAGTTGAGGTATGGAGAGTGTGTATAGTGTATTACATACTGTATAATATATACAGTATTAGGATCAGAGTATAGGGCATTACCAGTAGACCCCTGGCTGTCTTCAAGAGGGAGCTGGACAGGCACCTACAGTCAGTACCTGACCAGCCAGGCTGTGGTTCGTACATTGGTTTGCATGTGGCTGGTAATAACAGCCTAATTGATCAGGATGTGATCCACCACGAGGCCTGGTCATGGACTGGGTCGCGGGGACGTTGACCCTTGGAACACCCTCCAGATATACTGGCGCTGTATAACCCCTGTGGTTTAGCGCTTCTATTTGATTATAATAATAATAATCCAGATATACAGTGGTACCTCGACTTACGATATTTTTTCATTCTAGAATGCTGTTCAAGTGCCATTACCAAACGAATTTATCTCCTTAAGAAATGTTGTAAAATAGACTAGTCCTTTTAGACCCCCAAAATTACACTTACAAAAGCATTTAAAAAAATAAACTTACATAAAAGGGTGAGTTTGGGGACCATCGTAAGTCGAGGTACCACTGTACTGGATTTTACTTATGTCTTGAATAATAATAATAATAATAATTTTTATTTCATCGCAATTTTACATAGAGATTTACATAGAAGTGCAAGGAGAGCCACTGACATGCCAGGGCATAACGGGCAGCTTAATCTAAAAATTATGGACTATGTACATAATATTTGATAGATTGATGGGAATTTGATTTGCTTAAACATTGGGCAGATTACAATATGATGATATTTCATTTGGCAAATTATGATATGGTGACACTACATTGCAGCAAGTGTTTAGTAAAATTTGAAATTATTTTTGGGAAAATGACATTGAGTATTTTTTTAAAGTAATTTACAGAATGCATATTTAGTTTATGGTGAGTAGGTGGTAATACTACAATGTTATAATAGTACAAATTGAGATTATCTTATAGGAAAAAAATACTGAGCATTTTTTAAAGTAATATTATCGTACATAATAATAATAAAAATGGAATTATCTTATAGGAGAAATAACAATGAGTATTTTTTGAGTATGAGTATTTAGGTAAGGGTGAGTAGGTGGTTTTTGAGTAGAGTCTTAAAATGATTCTCAGACAAGGTTATTTTTGTATTTTCTGGTAATGAGTTCCAGAATCTGGGGCCCTTTATGTGCATTGAATTTTTACATAGGTTGCTATGGACGCGGGGTACATCAAAATGTGATCTGTTTCTTGTGTTATGGTCATGTAAGCTTTGTGGTTTTATCAGTTCTGTTTGTTCTATTACTGAGTGCTACTTTTCACAAGCATCTGATTGAATCTTCTTTAACCAGAACAATATGGAAGTCATTGAAGGTGTCAGCAGTGGAGATGAGGGCAGCAACGATGTCAAAAGAATCCGCTTGATAGTGACCCCTGATGCAGGAGGTAGGAAGTGACAATTATGTATTATATTCAATAGATCAACTGAGTACTAATTGTAAAATGTGCGTGTGTTCCATAGTTCAATTGCTAGCGCATGCAGCTCACACACTGAAGTCCATGGTTCGATCCCCGGTATGAGTGGAAACATTAGGATGTGTTTCCTTAAGACACATGCTGTCTCTGTTCTCCTATCAGTAAAATAGATACCTGGGTGTTAGGCGACTGATGTGGGTCGCATCCTGAATACAAATTTGACCTAATTTGCCTGAAATGCTCTGCATAACAAGGGGCTTTCTATATAGTAGTACAGTATGTCATTGATGTCAGCTGTGGCCTGTATACCATGTACAGTGGTACCTCGAGTTACGATATTTTTTCGTTCGAGAATGCTGTTCAAGTGCCATTACCAAACGAATTTATCCCCATAAGGAATAATGTAAAATAGACTAGTCCTTTTACACCCCCAAAAATATACTTACAAAAGCATTTAAAAAAATAAACTTACATAAAAGGGCGATTTTGGGGACCATCGTAACTCAAGGTACCACAGTACATGTAGAAATGAAGATTATTATTATTATTATTATTATCATGACCTGTCACAGTGTTTAAGAAAAGCAGAAGCCATACTATTTGCCTCCGAAGGTAAAATATAATGGGGAAATATATACTACAGTGGACCTCTGAGCTGAGTAACGAGCAAAATTCATTCCAGAAGCCTGCTCAAGTGCCATTACCGAACGAATTTACTCCCCTAAGAAATAATGTCAAGTAAGTTAGTCCATTTCAGACCCCCAAAAATACACTTACAAAAGCACTTACAATATTATACTTACATAATTGTACGATTTCCGGGATGCTCGTTACTCGGGGGTCCACTGTATGTATTTATTGTGTAATGAGAAATCCATAAGGTAACATTTGTTTGGGTTTTTAACCCAGAGGATAACCCAATAAAGTCAGTGCATCATCGAGGACTATCTGTCTCATTTTCATTGGGGTCCTTCAATCTTGTCCCCCTTGATACAACCCTCACCAGGTACCTACTTACTGCGAGGTGAACAGGGACAATAGGTGTAAGGAAACATGCTCAATGTTTCCACCAGTGCCGGGGAATGAACCACGGACACTCAGTGTGTGAGGCGAGTGCATTGCCAACTGAGCCACGAGTGAATAGATAGTGAACATTGTAGTTATAAAAAGCAAATGCCAAGTAAAAGTTCCTCTATAGAGAATTTAGAGTCATGTACCTCGAGCATCTGTGCTCATCATTTTGGTTTTAAACATTTGATTTTCAATGACTAGCCACTGGGCATAGTACAGCTATAAAGTCAATACAGCCTCTCCTCACTTAACGACGGAATTCCGTTCCTGAAACGAATTTGTCACCAAGTGAGGAGCATACTATAATGGTAGTGAGTTTGTGTCAACCATTTTTGATATTGTTTTAATGTCACCTTTGCACCATTTATAACATATCTGGTATTTTTTAAATGTTTATACAGTAGTGTACTGTACGTATACAGTGGTCCCTCGGTTTTTGCCGAAAATTCGTTCCAGAATGCTGCTCAAGTGCCATTACAGAACGAATTTACTTCCTTAAGAAATAATGTCACGTAGGTTAGTCTATTTCAGACCCCCAAAAATACACTTGCAACAGCACTTACGAAAATACACTTACATAAATGTTTGAGTTTGGAGATGCACGAAAACCGAGGGACCACTGTATTGAAATAAACAGAATGGAGGAAATAAGCTCTAATATACATTATTTAGGTATGAATACTGGTCAGAGAGCCCATCGTAAGTCCGAGGTGTCGGTAAACGAATACGTCGCTAAGTGAGGAGAGGCTGTATTAAAGATATACAGTGGTACCTCGACTTACGATATTTTTTCATTCCAGAATGCTGTTCAAGTGCCATTACCAAACGAATTTATCTCCTTAAGAAATAATGTAAAATAGACTAGTCTGTTTAGACCCCTAAAAGTACACTTACAAAAGCATTTAAAAAAATAAACTTACATAAAAGGGTGTGTTTGGGGACCATCGTAAGTCGAGGTACCACTGTAATTGTTAACGAATACTTACTCATTGTTACTTGTGATTCTCATGTTAAAAATCTTCTAGTTACTCTACTGTAGAGCATATGTAGTCTACAATATTGTTACTTGTGATTCTCATGTTAAAAATCTTCTAGTTACTCTACTGTAGAGCATATGTAGTCTACAATACAGTACTACTTTCTGATACACCATAATATTGTCCCACAATATATTACAAATTTGACTATTGCATTCAGTTTCATACTATTATGATAATTTTCTTACAGCATGTAGCAAGGGGATCAAAGATGTGAGTTCAAGTGAGGGGACAGCCAGTGTGTTCCTGTACAGCTCCGATGGTCGGCTGGGTGGGTGCCAAGCAGACTGTTGTATACAACACATTGTGACACTGCACAGATAACTCGTATATACGAGAAAGAAACTTATGATGTTTCAGTCCGAGTTGAACCATTAACTAGTCACACAGAAGCATGAAGGAAAAGGAGCCATTATATACACAAGGGGGGTCAGTATATATGCTTCTGTTCAACTAGCTAATGGTCCAAGTCGAACCAAAATGTCATCATAAGTTTCTTTCTCCTTTGTGCGAGTTATTTGTGTATTGTTCCAGTCACGGTATTGTGACTTTTTATTTTTCACTCTGATACTGTCTACGTATATGCCTTGTTGCTCAAACCGCAACAGGATTATTCCTTTCTATTCATTTTTCCTCTCATATTGACCATTAATGATATTACAATACAGGAATTTCTCTAATTCTCAGGATTCTTTTTATTTAAAGTTTGTGTGTTTAAATTTGTGAATTATTTCAAGAAATTTTTAATTTTCTGACTAAGAGGAAAAAATTGAAAATTTGGTTTGGAAAATTACACTAATTATATAGTAATGATTAAAAAATAAAGATGTTCAGAATAAAAAAAATTTTTTTAGACTTTAAACTTAAATCTCTGTAATTCAGATTTTTTTCTATAATTTTTTCTATAATTTTGACTCATCTCTCAAAAAAAAAATTATGAGGTGGCACCACTCATTTTAGAAGTTGTGAAATATATTTTTTCAATTAGTAATTTATAAAGAGATGCTGTAAATTTGGTGATTTCTTCCCTGTACAGTTCCTGCAGAAATTGTTATGGAGAGCATGAGTGAGAATATCATAACTCTGCCATTAAGGACCAGCATTGTTAAGACTAGTAAAGCAGCCAGTACAGCAGTGAATATTGGCAGTCCTGTGAGAGTGCTGGAGAGTGGTGAAGGTAGTCCAGGGAAGCAGAAGAGCTCACCTGTCATCACTGTCCGTCAGGCGAGAGCTCCACTGCCTTCCCAAACTGACTCAAGTCTCTATAAGGTTTTGCCCTCGGCCTTGCCGACTAAACCTAGGCAGAGTGCTTGTACTTCTGACTCAAACATGTTATCAGACATTCAGCCTAAGTTACAGACAAAATCTGACAGCGTGAGCACCAAGATTCTCATTACACCAAATGTGCAGCCCAAGTTACAGCAGACATTGAGCTCCTCTCACAAGACAATATTGTCTACTGAAATGCAGGAAGAATGTTTAACACTGCTCACTGATAACACAGATAAGACTTCTCAGAGGTAAATATTTGCTCTCTATTAGTATTAATTCTTTTTAACTTGAAAATGTCCCTCATTTAACGCTTTCAGGGTCGGTCCCATAGTATTATGGCTTGAGAGCCAGTGCCAGTCCCATAATACTACGCCAAAATTCTAGCTCCTTCAAATCTGGTAGAAGAAAGCTGGTAAGCCTACATATGAAAGAATGGGTCTGCATTGTCAATGTGCACAGTATAAAAAAAATTCTGCTGCACAGTGCATAATGAGAAAAAAAACTCTGACTGTGTTTTTGGTTTAAAACAGCGACTTTTCATATGGTATTTATGGTTGTACAATGGACCCCTGGTTAACGGCCTGCTCAAAACACTAACAATTATGTAAGTGTATTTTTGTAAGTGCTTTTGTAAGTGTATGTTTGGGGGTCCAAAAGGACTAATCTAATTTACATTATTTCTTATGTTAATAAATTTGTTCGGTAATTGCACTTGAACAGCATTCTGGAATGAATTATGGCCGTTAACCGGGGGTCCACTGTATTCTCGTTTTCTTGGTCTCATTTGATAGAATGGAAGATATATTACAGAAATGAAAATGATTTTGATTGGTTTCTTGATGAAAAGTACCCTGAAATTGAGCTCAAAGTAGCGGAAATGTTTGATTTTTGTTAATGTTCAAGAGTAAACAAATGACGTCACTGTCCAATACGTGACCAATTGGCCAATCTAATACGCAGTCATGAATGGATTGACATAATTTATACAATTATTATAATAATGCAGTAGTCTGCATAACAGTAAATCTTCTATTTTTTGTGAGAATAAAAATTCAAAATGGAAAGCAAGAGTAATATAAGAGGGACCTGGAGATGTGACTAATGAACAGAGAAAATGTTATTTTTGTGCCAGGAATGTCTGCCTTGTTTATTCTGGACCCTATTTTGAAATTAGCATCTTTTGAAATTTGTGTGAAATTGGCCAAATTGTAAATTTCTGACCACTTTATTGGGTAGTTGAAATCGGTAAATGGGTGGTTTCTTGTACTCAATCAATAGAACAAATAGAGTTCTAGTGAAATAACTATGATTTTAGTTGACTGAAACAAGGGAATTGTCTGAAAATAGGGCTCAAAATGGGCGAAATCGCCGATGCGTAAATATTGCCGAGATTGCTAACTTCGCAAGAGTGTAATTTTGAAAGTTTTCCATCAAATTTCGTACTTTTGGTGTCATTACCATTAGGAAAAGATTCTCTATCATTTCATAAGAATTTTTTTTTTTTTTTTTTTCTACACAGAGTGAGTTAATTAACCCTTAAACTGTCCACACGTAGATATACGTTCACTCGCGAAAGTGACCGAACGTATATCTACGTTTTATTTTACATTCGTTCAAATTTAGCGCGATAGGCCTGAGTCGCCTAGACATGAGAGAATGGGTCTGTGCCCTCAGTGTGCGCAGTATGAAAAAAATCGGGGACACCAGGGTACCGCATGGTAGCCCCAGTTAGTTTCAGCTCCATCTTGGGTCAACATCATGGCACACCCCCGTGATTCACTCATGCCTCGTCGTATTAACACTCTACTATTCTCGGAAAGTGATAGAGAACGCGAGCTTAGTGGATTTGACAGTGATATAGCCACTAATAATCAAGGAATTAGTGAAACTATTGATGACAACCCAGATGACCCTCAGCCCATCACCTCTGGGGTGGCCAGTGTGGCCAGTGTGGACAGTGTGGCCATACCAGACCCTCAGCCCAGCACATCTGGTGTGGCCAGTGTGGCCACAGACCCTCAGCCCAGCACCTCTGGGGTTTCTAGTGTTACTACCCAAAGGCAGCTCCGCAAGAGGAAATTATCATTTTCCATGTGTTATGATAGTGACGATAGTGAAGGTGATATAAGTGATGATGATGAAATCGATTTTATGCCCATAGACGATTCGTCGAGTGACAGTGATTATCATTATTCCCCAGTGAAACGTACTTATGGGCGTCATTACCTACGTTCAGGCAGTGTGCCATATGCAGTCAGAGGCAAGGGTCGTGGCAGTTCACGATCCAAACCCCCAGCCACTGATAGTGAAAGTGATAATGAAGGAGAGTATGCTGGGATGGAGGAAGAGGTGGTGGGTGGCATGGTGCCTGGACCTCGTGGCGCGGTGTGTGGACAGACAAAGGACCACGAGGCACCCTCTCAATCATGTGCTGGCCCCACTCCCGTCCCTCCTGCTCCCCCACGTCCCATGCCACAGGTCCACCCTGCACCATCTGATCGTGAATGGAAGTGGACTGAACATACACCATTCGTGCCACATCCTTTCAATTTTGATGGCAGTGGAAGTGGCATCATGCCACACTGTCCCATCACAAATGAGTCTACAGAGTTAGACTATTTTCAACTATACTTTGATGAGCCAATAATGAACCTGATTGTTACTCAGACCAACCTGTACTACCAGTATACAATGGACCATGTAGATGTTACAGAATCATCACGGCTGCGCAGGTGGAAAAATACAACTGTGGCTGAAATGTATTTATTCCTTGGCACTGTCATGCTTATGCCACACACATATAAGAACAATATAGCAAACTACTGGTCCACAGACCACTTCATTAGCACTCCAGTCTTCCGTGACCTCCTTCCCTACAACAGATTCCTTCTGTTGCTGAGAATGTTGCACTTCTCAGATAGGAATACACCAAACCGAAATGACCTCCTCTACAAAATCCGGGAATTGTTTATGTATCTCAAGGAAAAATTCAGTGCCTACTTTTATCCATTCAAGAACATTGTTGTTGACGAGTCCTTGATTCTGTTCAAGGGACGACTGTCATTCAAACAATATATACCAAGCAAACGCAATCGCTTTGGTATAAAACTGGTTGTTATGTGTGACTGTGAGACTGGTCTTGTGTTAGATGTCATTATCTACACAGGTAAAAATACACTTGATGATACCAGGCGCATGTTGGGCATTTCTGGTGATGTTCGCAAGATGATGCAGCCATACCTTGGCAAGGGCCATACATTGTTCACAGACAACTGGTACACAAGCCCTATGCTTGCTGATTTCCTACGTGTGAACAATACTGATATATGTGGAACAGTGAGAAGAAATAGAAAACACATGCCAAAGTTCACTGGAAGAAGTGTAGTGCAGGCGTTTCATGCCAATGACATCATGGCACTGTCATGGCATGACAAAAGGGACGTGATATTGCTGTCAACCATCCACAGAAACGAGATGGTACAAACAGACAGAATGAGCAAGCTCAACAATCAACCTGTTGAAAAGCCAGCTGTTGTCATCGACTATACAAACAATATGCGACTAGTCGACAAGTGTGACATGATGATAGGCTTTGTTGACTGTGTGCGTAGGAGTCGCAAGTGGTATATAAAAGTGTTTTTCCACCTTGTGGACATTGCAATGCTCAATGCCTTCAACATGTATGAAATAAAGACTGGGAAGCGACAACGATATGCAGAATTCACCCTAAATGTCATCAAGCAGATAGGGAGAAAGTATGGTACCACACCTATACCTGCCACTCCACAGCGACCTGTCACCCCACAACAGCGACCTGTCACTCCACAACAGCGACCTGTCACTCCACAACCAGAGGGGGAAGTGCCCAACCGAATAATGCCTAACTGTCACTGCCTGATACCATTACCATCTACTCCAAAGAAGAAGTACTCTCAGAAAAAGTGTGTTGTGTGTGCTTACACTACACAGCGACCCCAAGTGCGAAAAGACACACGATTCATGTGTCAGCAATGTGGAGTGGCACTCTGTATGAATCCATGCTTCTTCGAGTATCATACAGTGGTGGACTTCTAGAAACATAAATAGGACCTGTAAATACCTTGTATATATATGTAAACAATAGTAAGTGATTGAACCAGGTGTACAAATTTATTTATTAGTGTGAACATGTGTGTTTGTGACAGTATGATTACTAATTCAGTAACAAACATTTGTGTCTAAACTAGAATTGGCAATGAAATGAATAGATCTGCATCAAAACATTATTATCATAGCATGAAAACAACAGAAAATGGAAAAAAAATGAAAAAAACGATAAATGTTTCTTGTTTCTGCAAGCGGCAGTGCTCCATGTTGCCGACACCACATCATTTAGCACCAACTTCGCGGGCTTATATCTCGGTAAGTACTGGCCCTAAAATGTTTTTTTTTAGCCTATCCTATTTATAAAAATGTGCTCTTCATTTTTAGAAAAAAAAAACGATTTTTTTTTTTTTTCAAAATATTCGGTCACTTTCGCGAGTGAACGTATATCTACGTGTGAACAGTTTAAGGGTTAAGAATCAGGGGTCTCGACCCTGAAAGGGTTAAGGTTGCTGTATGTATATTTAGAAGAAATAAACTGAATTCTGCTTTAATTTCACTATCTTGACACATGAAATCGTGATAACACAACTGCAAACAAATCAAGGAATGGGTGGGGCTTGAACCCATTCTATTTTTGTTTTTTTTCACTATCTTTGTATATTGCTTTTCTCACTGTCTGAGTAAGGTAAAGGTCCGAAGTGAAAATCATTCATGGCATAGCCCGTGTCTTTGTAGTGTTCATTGTACCAACATCCTGACATGGGTTTAGTTTTTCCTGAAATATCACCTTAACATTTTTTTGCTTTCTCATCCAGCAGTAGCAATGGTCAGACTTCTCAGACAGTTGTGATGCGAGTCAATAGTCTTGGAGAGCTGGAATTGGACCCAATGTTTCTCAGTGCAGAAACTCTCAGTGAATCAGAGACAGAAGAGATACGGCTCACAGCATCCTCGGACTTAACTGCTCAAGACCGACTTACAGGCAGCATCCTGGTAAGGTCACTCCTGGTTGTATATGATGAATCATACCTCTCTATATAGCTGCTCAAAAATAAAGAAACCACAGGATTAATACACCTTCAGAGTAAGGTAATCTGATTAACTAACAGAAGAATTGAGAGGCAGAAATGAATATTTAGTGATAACAGTTTTGGAAAGTCAGAAGATACATTCTGTAAAAGATGTGAAAGTGTTGTTCACTGCATGATAACCCATTAAATGGCCTGCATACTACTCTGATATTTTGCATATAGATTTCTTGTGGTGGGTTTGTACAGGACTGTATTTTCCAGGCACCAATATTTGACATTAACACACTCCATGCTAGAATAAATAATGGCATCGGAAAAGACACACAGGATGTGTGGCCAATATATGGAATGAACTAAAAGTATCAGCTAGATGTGTTACAGGTTACTATATGTGTACATATTGAAATTGCATAGATTAGACAGCCATGAAGCTACATAAAAAGATACAATTCAACTAACATATGCACAAAACTACATTTTTATATCCTATTACCATTTTTTTTTTTGTAAACAGTAACAAAATTTAAATTGGAAAATAACATACTAATTACACATTTTAAGGTGCATGTAACTTAGTTTGATGAATGTTGTTTATTAGGCATTTACCTGTGAAGCCTAGAGTGAGAACAAACTCAGATAACAGAACAACTTCAAAAAGTGACTGTGGGTGAACCAAAGCAGCAGCAACAGCATCTTATTCTCTGATTTGATTGTGAGACAAGACAAATGAAGGTCACATCATCCTTTACAAACCCATTAGCCATTTCATTCTCTACCACTTACCCAGTACCTGATTGCATTCATTTCTTTTGCTCACATTCCTTCCATTCTGACTTCTAATCTTTGATTCCCTTGACTTATACTTAATCCCCCTACTTTACCCTGTTTTTACATTCACTTTCAACTTTCTTCTTTTACACACACTCCCAAAAATCCTATGTCAGTATTTGCAGCTTCTCTCCTAAATATCCCAAAAGGATTGTGTCAACTACAAACAGAAATTTTTGCACCTCTTAACTTGAAATTATATTTATTATCATCATATATGACCATACAATTTCCAAACACTAGCATTGATTTCTACAACCATGTCAGTAAACACATTAACAAGAATAGCAGCATCACATGTCCTTCTCTAACTCCTGCTCTTACTAGGAAACATTCTTTCCTACACACCCTAATTTATTCCCCACTTATTATAAACATTCTTTACAGCTTTCAGCAACTTACCACCTGTTGTTCCATACATTTGCTTTGCTTGCCACATCACCTCCTGATCTGTTGTATCATAAGTCTTTTCCAAATCCATAAGCAACTCCTTTTCCTTATGTAAATACTGTATCACACACTTGTATGATTTTATTATCAATGCTTGAGATACACATACTCTTCACTTTCTAAATTTCAGAGCAGTGTGAACAAGACTGAAGATTTAAATGTTGAGGAAATTCAAGTGGACTTACAGACTCCCACTGCAGCCCAGGTGGAGGTGAGTATTGGAGGCAGCCACGAATTGTGTGAAGGAGGGGAGCCATCCTTGCCTCTTCCGAAATCCCGTTAGACAGTGCCGTATAATATTTTCTTTCACACCACAGTTAGCCTGCGGGTGAGTCCATTATTTTTATGAAGGAGGCTTAACGTCACATGACGTAAATAACACCCATGCTCTGGTTACCTCATACCTTACTCAGTCATGTGTGATTTAAGAGAGTTTGGATCTGTTCATCACCCCATCTTGTGTCTGGACATTAACCATGGCATCCAAGAGAAATATTAGTGATGCTGGAGGTGCCAAGAAGAATAAGCAAGAAAGCATGAGCATTTTGAAAAAGTAGAGGTGTTAGATATGGTAATAATGGTAGAATTACCAACACAATGTTAGGTAAATGGACACAGATACAGCTAATGTGATATTTTTATTGTTGCAACGTTTTGCTCTCCAGGAGCTTTGTCAAGCCAGTAATGTCTTGACAAAACTCCTGGAGAGAAAAACGTTGCCTCAGTAAAAATGTCACATTAGTTACATCTGTGTCCATTTGCGTAGCATGTTAGGTATGCTCATAGATGGGTCACATGTGGTGCAGATGCCCCGTGACTAGTGCTGACAAAGTAACAATTCATACAGTTAGAAAGAATGAGGTGAAGATAAAAATTTTTGCTTTATGTAATCCAGATTGTAACATGCTGAAAAGAATGGAAAAGACGTTAATACAGCTAAATACCTGGAGGGGTTTTTGGGGGTCAGTGCTCCCATGGCCCAGTCCATGATTAGGTCTCATGGTGGATCAGGACTTGATAAACCTAAGTTCAAGCCACAGCCCAGCTGGTCAGGTACTGATTTTAGGTGCCTGTCCAGCTCCTTCTTGAAGACAGCTAGGGGTCTATTGGTAATCCCCCTTATGTATGCTTGAGGCAGTTGAACAGTCTTGGGCCCCCCTTGACAATTATTGTGTAGTCTCTTAGCGTACTCGTGGCACACCTGCTTTTCATTGGAGGATGTTGCATCCCCTGCCCAGTCTTTTGCTTTCGTAGGAGTGATTTTCATGTGCAGATTTGGGACTAGTTTCTCTAGAATTTTCCAGGTGTATATATTATCATGTATTTTTCTCTCCTGCATTCCAGGGAGTACAAATCAAGGGACTTCAACCGTTCCCAATATTTTAGGTGCTTTATCGTACTTATACATGTCGTGAAAGGTCTCTGTATACTCTCATTGTCCACAATTTTGCCTGCCTTGAAAGGGGCCGTTAGTGTACAGCAATATTCCAGCCTAGAGAGAACAAGCGATTTGAAGAGAATTATCATGGGCTTGGCATCCCTAGTTTTGAAGGTTCTCATTATTCATCCTATCATTTTCCTAACAGATGTGGTAGATACATTGCTGTGATCTTTGAAAGTGAGATTCACTAACATTATCACTCCGAGGTCCTTCACATCAGTTAGTTATTAACTGTGTAAATTGAGCAGAAGACAAAAAACAAGGTGCCCCACATAATCACCTAATGATGGAGAAAACCCTATCATACTATACCAACAAATATACCACCAACCAGAATTTTAAGGTAAGAATTTTTTTTAATTGTAGTGTCAGCATCCCTCTGGCAAAACATTGATGGAGTGAGTGATGATGCAAGTATTTCTTCTTTTTTTGGGTCACCTTGCCTTGGTGGAAACGGTCGATGCGTTAATAAAAAAAAATTGTTTTACATAACCTTGTTTGACTTTTTTAATGGGCTCAAGAACATAACCCCCCTTTTTTTGCCCCATTATTTTCACCCTACATACTGTAACATGATTTCATGTAAAACTCTGGTTTTTCAGTCATGTAACATCATGTTATGTGAAATTCTACTAAAATAAAAAATTGTTGAGAGGCATTTTATTTGTAATGGTGTCACAGTATTATTATGTATTATATATATAGAAAATGTTTTCAGGCTGGAAGTGGAAATGTGAACCAAAGTTGGTTTACATCTCGGGAAGATAAAGAAATGCTGCGATGGCGTGGCCATGCCTGGCGCCAGGGTATGTGGTCGAAGGAAGAAACTGAACTCTTACAACGTAATATTGAGCAGTACTGTGCCCAGAGAGGTGTTTCTGATCCAGGATCTGTTATATTCAAGATGTCCAAGGAGGAGCGAAGTGGCTTTTATCGAGTAGTTGCTCGAGGCTTGAACAGACCTCTCTTCTCAGTCTACAGACGAATTATCAGGTGAATGTCACATATTGAAGAGCTGTCATACTGGAATTAAATATTTCTTACTATCTCCCATTATTGAAGCACTGTTTTACTTCATAACAATGTTTGTATAGACATGACAAGAAGTCACATGTTCCCTGACAACAAAATAACAGTAACACTGTTCCAGAAAGTCTCATCCTCACTTGATGAAAGCTACAACAACAGTAAGTGGATTCTACTGTTTCATTTTTTGTTTCCCTATCAGGCACTGATATACAATTAAAAAACTTTTACTAATCCCCTTTTCCTTCTTTTTATTATAGTGCTTTTGATATTTTGCAGACCTATACAGATGACCCAAACGTGATGACAGAGATAGGGATCGAACAAAATGCTTGTGAGTGAAGAATAAGTTGAAGGAATTGCATTTTTCCAGTCACCCATATTATAACCAGAGGTGCAGTCTGGAACAGTAATTATCTGCATCTGATTCTTACAAAGATTTTTGACGATGAATTTCATAACCACAACATGATAACATTGTCATAAGGTTCCACTCATAAGTGCGGTTGTTTGGCGAATTATTCCAGTCATGGTCTTGTGACTTTTTATTTTTTACCATGCACTGTATTTATCAGTGAGTAGCCCTAATACTCTCTCCCATTCTATTTTTTTCCCTCCCATTCCCTCCATCTCTGGCTAAAGGTGGTCACCAGTAGCATTTTCTTTACCTTGCAATTACTTATTAAAAACATCTGAAGATATCTTTTGTAATGGCTACTAAAGATGCCGTGAGACAACAAGGTTCAAAGAGGCAATGAGAAAAACACTCCAGGGTATGATTGTTGGCTGCCTCTCGGATTCTTTAAATATTTGAGCATTTCCTACTGTGGTGCATTCAGCTGTAGCATAAATGTGGAATCAAACATTTACACTCTTCAACACTTTTTATAAAAGTTTAGCACTTTTTGTAGATATAATAATAACAAGACATTGTTGTGTATGTATTTGAATTGTTTGTCCAGCTTTTATAATAATAAAAATAATAATCATCTTCTTTATTTCTACAAGTACATGATACAACTTATACAGACCATAGCTGACACCAATGACACGCTACATATATAGAAAGCCAATGGTTATGCAGAGCATTTCAGGCAAATTAGGTTAATTTTGTCTCCCAGGATGTGACCCACGCCAGTCGGCTAACACCCAGGTACCTATTTTACTGCTAGGTAAAGAAGGATAGCAGGTGTCTTAAGGAAACACCCAAATGTTTCCACCAGTACCAGGGATTGAACACAGACCTCAATATGTGAGTTGAGTGCTACCAACCCAGCTACAGGACACTTTAGTTACAGTCGAAGCTGATGGGAGGTTGGCTTCTTGCCCAATAATCTGACAGTACATAGTTTCTGCTTGTAATTTCTCTTCCTTTCATTTACAGGTAGGACACACATAATAAAGTAATCGCTACTAGTGAAGACTTGAGGCAGCAAAAAATTAGAGAGCTATCAGAAGTTTGGAGGCAATGCTATTTAGTATTCAAATTCTGCTTCATGCCAAGTGCTCATTAAGGGAAAGAATTCCAAATTTTTTTTCAGTTGCTGTTTGAAGTTACTTACTGAGAATGTTTGTTTAGCGAGAGTCCACTGTATATTTAATTAAATATCAAATACAGTAATACTCTTTTTTTTTTTGACACATTCTTGTGATGTGGTTAGAGATTTTTTTTTTTTGCATTTACACACACATTTTATAGTATAATATTTCATGTTTTTTAGTCTCTTTTCTTTCTCAAGTATATAAACATCCTTACTTGACAAGATCCACTCCACTGCATTATATTGACCATCATGAACATTTTCTGTACATTGTGATTAGGAAAACATTTCTTTGTATTGGTTATGCAAAGAAAATGTACACTTCCCTCATATACAGATGAGCACGAACCACCAGTAAGTCAGTTGTAGTCAGGCAGTTTGTCAGAGAGTGATAGGGAGTGTGAACAGTAAGTCATCTGCCAGTGAATCAGTTAGTTCTAGAAGACAGTGAAAGTAGTAGTGTACACTTACTGAACAGCCAGTGACACCGGTGTTGTGAGTTTGTAGCCGTGCTGGGCTGTATAACTGTGAGGAGTTACTCTCTGTGCCTCTGTTTTTCATCATTAAACTTTGCTATTAATTCAGTGGTTTACCAAACAACCTATTTCCTTCCTTGATTCTACCTTATGATAAGCCATAAATGTGCAATTGTCTTTATAGAATATACGACAATCACAACCACATTGGAAAGTATTCCTCGGAAGAAGTCAACAAACTTCGAGAATTACGAATGAAACATGGCAGAAACTGGCAGGCCATTGCGGCACATCTCGGCAGATCTGCTGCTTCGGTAAAGGATCGTTGCCGCCTGTTGAATGAAAACTGCAACAGAGGTGCTTGGTCAGCAGATGAGGAGGAACGGTTGGCAGCAGCAGTATACGACATGGCTCAGGTGCTACCAGGAGAGCAGGTAATACCTTATAAAGCTTTGTTACTGTAAACAAAGTTTCATCTTTGAAGGTAAATTTGTTTTGTAGCACCTCTATTTTATTATCTCCATGTGGGTTTGTGTATCTTATAGATACATCAGAGCATCCTCCTCTCTTTCATTTTTTATTTCATTCACTTAATATGAGATGAACTCTGTTCATAGGCTTTTTTTAAAGCAAAAGGCAGAGAGGCATTCTTTAACATTAATAGATCTATATTTTTCTTATCAGGAAGCAGGCAAAGTTTGCTTGGATACAGGACAGTGTGTAGGCAGTTTATGTATGTTTTTCTTGTAATGTGTAACTCGTCTTTCAACTTTCTAATGAATAAATACTTTAGATAGTTATGTATGATGACACTGTTTTAAGTTGATGCTGGTCATTTGTGTTAGGAGCCAGGGAAAGTAGTGAATGTATGTGAATGTTTGCCTGTATTTAGTGACCAATAGTATATTTTTGAAAGATTAATTTATAGCATTAGCAGAAATAATTATTTATCAAGTGTTTATTACTAATACTGTACTATATATAATATGTACCATTATTTATATGATAGTGACAGCTGGGAGGGACAATTCTCAGCTGTCGTATCTGAGCTCCTCTGCAAAGACAGTGATTATGTATGAGTGTGGTGAAAGTGTTGAATGATGATGAAAGTATTTTCTTTTTGGGGATTTTCTTTCTTTTTGGGTCACCCTGCCTCGGTGGGAGACGGCCGACTTGTTGAAAAAAAAAAAATTATATGACAGAAGAGACATCAGTAATACTAAAAATTCATTGTTAAATATGTATACAATTATCCAATATTTCAGGTGACAAAAGGAATCTCCTGGGGTGAAGTGTCTAATAGAGTGAGAACACGATCAGAGAAGCAGTGTCGTACCAAATGGCTCAACTACCTTAACTGGAAGCGGACCTCTGGGGTAGAATGGAGCAAGGCAGATGATATACAACTCATATGCAGGTAAGGTCACATGGAAGCTGTTCCACCTCTCTTGAATATACTGTATTCTCTGGTCTTGCTATTCTTTCTTTTTTACAAGTTTATCTATGAGGATAATTTTAGATTTTTATTATTATTATTCTTTTTGTTAAGTACACAGGTCATCTCCCACTGAGGCGGGATGACCCAAAAAAGAAGAATCAAAAGTTTTCATTTAGTAATTTATACAGGAGAAGGGGTTACTAGCCCCTTGCTCCCGGCATTTTAGTCACCTCTTACGACACACATGGCTTACGGAGGAAGGACTGTTCTTCATTTCCCCATGGAGATTATTATTTCTATATTCACAAAAATACTAAATTTGTTTTTCTACTTTATGCAGTTTGGGTTGTTGTTGGAGTCTTGGGTGGGACAATACAGTGGTACCTTGACTTACGAGTGCCCCAACTTATGAGTTTTCCAAGTTACGAGCCGTCACTTGGTCGATTTTTTGCTTTGAGTTGCAAGCCAAAATCTGAGTTACGAGCGAGCTTCAGATATGCCGCCACTCGCAGGAGATAGTGAGGAAATATAAAAAACCTCGATAATAACCAATGTGTAACATCCTTTCAATTTTGATACCACTGGTAGTGTCATCCTGCCAGAATGTTCTATAACATATGCCCTAAGTAAAGAGAAACAATTCTGGAACATGTATAATACATGTTCGGCAGGCCGGCTGGCTGGCTGGCGGCTGGCTGATTTGCTTTGGCTGTCTCTATCTTCTTCTGTCTGTCTGTCTGTATCTATCTCTGTCTTTGTCTATCTCTGTCTCTATCTCACAGGTACACATAAATACAGTTATACATGTGTAAATTACCTAGGATAACCCAAAAAATCCAGACAAAGTGCTATACTATGCTTGTAGATATAAGGCATAATAAGCATGACTGGCAAATAATACACATTTTCACTTGTTCAGGAATCAGACGTGATGACTCTGCATCGTTTGTAATACCTGTTGGTTCATGAGCGGCTCTCTCTCTCTGAGACAGAGAGACAAGTAGAGAGACAGGAAGACAGAAACACAGGCAGACAGAAAGACAGATAAGCAGAGACAGAGATAAACATAGACAGAGCTAGACAGACATGTTTATGTGTAACAGAGAAAAATAAAGCCAAGGCAGTGCACGATCATCAAATGTCACTTCCCTGCTGCACTGTCAGCAGTAGAGTGACACTCATCTTACACCGTGCTTCAAGGAGTTTCATATATACTCCAGCATTTCTAAAACATTGCTGGGACCTGGCAAAAAAGGCAAAAATCATTTCTTATTTATAAATACATTTTTCTTATTTAAAAACCCATAACAAAAAAAATTGGGGTGGATTTTTGGGGGCTGGAATGGATTAATGGCATTTCAATTAATTTCAGTTAGGAAAATTGGTTTGATATAGTACGAGCAAATTGAGTTACGAGCTCGGTCACGGAACGAATTAAACTCGTAAGGCAAGGTACCATTGTACTTGTTTTGGGCCTTTTCTTTAGGCACTGGCCTGGTTTAAGCTATCTTTTTCCCAGTCACACCACAATTATGAGATAATATTTGGAGATTTGTTTTTAATTTAAACCTTCACGTATGGTGTCTTGTTCAGGTGACCCTTGTACACAACATGCCCATTAGTATGGGCATGAATTTCCAAGATACTTGCAGCTCCCAGTACATAATCAAATACAGCATGTACTCTAATCTTCAACACACATATCACTTACCCTTGCAATTAATGAGTTCTGTGTATTAATATAGTTACTCACTTTTATCCAGTTATTTACAACTGACATGTTCACTGACACAATGTATATGAAATGCATTAACAGTTGACGTCCAATGACATCACTCATGCTTGATTAGAAGAACTACCATATACTCCTTACTGCCAATAATGATAGTTATAACATAACCTGTGTAACTTGAGGAACTTAATACATATAATAAATCTATTCTGTTTTT
Source organism: Cherax destructor (assembly GCA_009830355.1). NCBI lineage: Eukaryota > Metazoa > Arthropoda > Malacostraca > Decapoda > Parastacidae > Cherax > Cherax destructor. Next base: position 47,242 of record WNWK01004988.1, on the reverse strand, counting down.
TGTACATACGTATATGGAAGAGTGAGAGAGGGAAGCTGCACCAGAGGAAGGAGAGTAGTTTCATTTAGCTAATCCCCATTCCACAAAGGAAAAATATATAAACAGTGAAACACACAATGATTTTCATATTCACTCTAAGGTATTCGTACAGTATTTATATTGTTACTCATTTATTGAATTGATATTGTGTGTGAGTTTTAATGCAGTATGGTTAGTGATTGGGCTGTGAAGGTAATAATTTCTCTTGGACTATCATAAGTTCTGGAATATGGCAGGCTTAGTGTGTGTGGTGTGGCAGAAGAGTCACAAGTAGACTGGTCATCACTAGCAAGGATCTGGCCAGCTTGCCGCTCCCCACACTGGCTTCGCGGCAAGTGGTGGAATCTGAAGAGAAGGCTCCCTCAGTCTTCTCAAAATACAAATCTCAGTGGTGAGTCATGTAGAAAAGTTATTTTGATTTTAGCTGTCAAAGATCAGATAACCAGACTTTAGACATGTAGTACTAATTGTAGACTTGTTTTATTACTTGATTACTTTTAGTCATAATGTGAATTTCTGATGAACAAAATATTGGACTGTACAAGTAGTGTGCCTTATAGTTCAGTGCTATTGACACTGCATTACAGTTGCTTTACATATAAATTACAGTTACTTTGCATATACAGTGGACCCTCGGTTTTCGTTGAAAATTCTTTCCAGAATGCTGTTCAATTGCCGTTACTGAACGAATTTGTTCCCATAAGTACAAATGTAAGTTAGATTAGTCATTTCAGACCCCCAAAAATACACTTACAAAAGCTCTTACAAAAATACACTTATATAATTGTTTGAGTTTGGAGGTGAACGAAAACCGAGGGTCCACTGTACTACATTACAGTTACTTTACATATACATTACAGTTGCTTTACATATATACATTATTTTGAAAAAGTGAGATACAGTGCTTTATAATTTAATAATACTGTGGAATAGTTTCAAAGTTGGCGTGTGTATTTCCACTAGAGATGTGTCAGCAGCTGTATAACCTGCAATCTCTGAGCCTCCTACAGTCTACCCTGGTGGAACTTCCAGCAACTTTCCTTAACTCTGTCAATAATTCAGCACTGCTGAGTGCTGCTGCTCCTCCCACACCAGAAAACAAGTCTCCAACAGAGTCCAGTCAAGACGGTGTCTCTGTTGGCACTATCAAATTATGTATTCCAGCTGCAAATTTTTCACATATTATTAATTCAGGTAAGCTTGTGAATATGTGCAAGGAAAAATGTACTTACAAGAAGATAATGAATTAGGAAATGAGTGCAGTACGATATATTTCATCCTCATGTTGACTCCATCCTCACTTTGTTGAAGAGTGCCTCAGTGTGAGGCCAAAATATGCAGTATGCTACTCATTTTACATTGTTTTATTGTGTCTGGGCGAGTTTGTGCCATTGACCAATGATAATTGTACTTGTGTTTTGATGTTTAGGAAAAATAGAAAATAGTGATTGTATGGTCAAGTTATTGTATTGTAAAAATATCTGAAGTTTGTGAGTGAAGTTGAAAAGTATTGTGCTTATGTTAGATGGGTAACTTTTGTGAGATAAGAAAAGCACAATACTTTTTTTTTTTCAACAAGTCAGCCGTCTCCCACCGAGGCAGGGTGACCCAAAAAGAAAGAAAATCCCCAAAAAGAAAATACTTTCATCATCATTCAACACTTTCACCTCACTCATACATAATCACTGTCTTTGCAGAGGCGCTCAGATACGACAGCTGAGAATAAAAGCACAATACTGTATTGTTTAAAGTCAAATACAGTGGACCCCCGAGTAATGAGCATAATTCATTCCAGAAGCCTGCTCAAGTGCCATTACCGAACGAATTTTCTCCCTTAAGGAATAATGTCAAGTAGGTTAGTCCATTTCAGACCCCAAAAATACACTTACAAAAGCACTTACAATATTATACTTGCATAATTGTACGATTTCCGAGGCGCTCGTAACTCGGGGGTCCACTGTACATCTTTCAACGCACCAGTCGTATCCCACCGATGATGAATTATGGAATGCAAAGTTTAATAAAGGAGGCTGAAACACTACCTAATATTACATAGCCCATTTGTATGTCATACTACTGTACACTTGTTTTTTATCATATTCAGTATGTACCTACCATTTCCTAATTTTGAATGTGCATTTTCAGTTAAAAACAGAGTAGGGGAGTTAGTAGATGGGGAGCTGGAGGTATTGGGTAGATGGCGGGAATATTTTGAGGAACTTTTAAATGTTGATGAAAAGAGGGAGGCGGTAATTTCATGTACTGGTCAGGGAGGTACAACATCGTTTAGGAGTGAAGAAGAGCAGGATGTGAGTGTGGGGAAGGTGCGTGAGGCATTACGTAGAATGAAAGGGGGTAAAGCAGCTGGAATTGACGGAATCATGACAGAAATGTTAAAAGCAGGGGGGGATATAGTGCTGGAGTGGTTGGTATTTTTGTTTAATAAATGTATGAAAGAGGGAAGGTACCTAGGATTGGCAGAGCGCATGTATAGTTCCTTTATATAAAGGGAAGGGGGATAAAAGAGAGTGTAAAAATTATAGGGGAATAAGTTTACTGAGTATACCAGGTAAAGTGTATGGCAGGGTTATTATTGAAAGAATTAGAGGTAAGACAGAGAGTAGGATTGCAGATGAGCAAGGAGGCTTTAGAGTGGGTAGGGGATGTGTAGATCAAGTGTTTACAGTGAAGCATATATGTGAACAGTATTTAGATAAAGGTAGAGAAGTTTTTATTGCATTTATGGATTTAGAAAAGGCATATGATAGAGTGATAGGGGAGCAATGTGGCAAATGTTGCAAGTGTATGGAATAGGTAGTAAGTTACTGAAGGCTGTAAAGAGTTTTTATGAGGATAGTGAGGCTCAGGTTAGGGTGTGTAGGAGAGAGGGAGATTACTTCCCGGTAAAAGTAGGTCTTAGACAGGGATGTGTAATGTCACCATGGTTGTTTAATATATTTATAGATGGGGTTGTAAAAGAAGTAAATGCTAGGGTGTTGGGGAGAGGGGTGGGATTAAATTATGGAGAATTAAATGCAAAATGGGAGTTGACACAGTTACTTTTTGCTGATGATACTGTGCTTATGGGAGATTCTAAAGAAAAGTTGCAAAGGTTAGTGGACGAGTTTGGGAGAGTGTGTAAAGGTAGAAAGTTAAAAGTAAACATAGATAAGAGTAAGGTGATGAGGGTATCAAACGATTTAAATAAAGAAAAATTGATATCACATTGGAGAGAGGGATTATGGAAGAAGTAAATATTTTCAGATATTTGGGAGTTGACGTGTCAGCGGATGGGTTTATGAAGGATGAGGTTAACCATAGAATTGATGAAGGAAAAAGGTGAGTGGTGCATTGAGGTATCTGTGGAGACAAAAACGTTATCCATGGAGGCAAAGAAGGGAATGTACGAAAGTATAGTGGTACCAACACTCTTATATGGGTGTGAAGCATGGGTTGCAAATGCTGCAGCGAGGAGGAGGCTGGAGGCAGTGGAGATGTCCTGTCTAAGGGCAATGTGTGTGTAAATATTATGCAGAAAATTCGGAATGTGGAAATTAGGAGAAGGTGTGGAGTTACTAAAAGTATTTGTCAGAGGGCTGAAGAGGGGTTGTTGAGGTGGTTTGGTCATTTAGAGAGAATGGATCAAAGTAGAATGACTTGGAGAGCGTATAAATCTGTAGGGGAAGGAAGGCGGGGTAGGGGTCGTCCTAGAAAAGGTTGGAGGGAAGGGGTAAAGGAGGTTTTGTGGGCGAGGGCTTGGACTTCCAGCAAGCATGTGTGAGCGTGTTAGATAGGAGTGAATGGAGACGAATGGTTTTTGGGACATGACGATCTGTTGGAGTGTGAGCAGGGTAACATTTTGTGAAGGGATTCAGGGAAACCAGTTAATTGATTTAGTTGGACTTGAGTCCTGGAAATGGGAAGTACAATGCCTGCACTTTAAAGGTGGGGTCTGAGATAGTGACAGCTGGGAGGGACTTTTCTCAGCTGTCGTATCTGAGCTCCTCTGCAAAGACAGTGATTATGTATGAGTGTGGTGAAAGTGTTGAATGATGATGAAGTATTTTCTTTTGGGGATTTTCTTTTTTTGGGTCACCCTGCCTCGGTGGGAGACGGCCGACTTGTTGAAAAAAAAAAAAAAAAAATTCAAAATCTTATTTTTCCTGAGCAAGCAAGTTTGTTCCTTTAAATATATGACAGCTTTTGAATATTGAAGCATTTTTGCAAGCTTTCAGTGCATTTTTCAATTTTTTCCTTCATAAATTTATATTATAACACTAAAATAAGGCATCTGTTGTCAGATGAAAGTGAAGAAGACTTTGGCTCAAGATTAAGTGGATTGATGCAGAGTGCATTGCTGACCCAGAGTGTAGATGTGAGGGTGTGTGAAGCTAGCAATGTAGCATCACAAGCACACTGCTTTACCTCACCTGCTCTCACCACACAACTTCCACACCTCTCACCTCACCTGTCCTCCACCTTGTCAGACGGTGCAAAGACCCAGTCCATAGTTGTGGAAACTTTGGAGGTACGTGATGTTTATAAATATTTGCATTGATTTTAAGTGTATGACACACACAAGCAGGGAATCACAAGGTAGTTTGCTTATCATCTTAGCCAGGTATAGGAATAATAGGAAAGTTGAAGGAGAGGAATGTAAAAAGACAGGAAATTACAAGGGAAGTAAAAATATAATTTGAAAATAAATGTTGAAATGAAGACTAAAAAGGCACAATAGGTTGACTTGAACAATACATAAATACCCCGCACGTAGCAGAATGAAGACACTTCGGTCGTGACTGTTCATTGCTCCTAGTCACACTAAAACATTATTGTGAGTTTCATTCTTCGATGTGCAGGTTATTTGTGTATTTAGGTGTGTAAATATTATGTGCTTACCTTCACTATTAAAATAATGTTATTATTCACAGGATCCACTCTCAATGCACCTAGCAGGGGTGACCAGGTCAGATGTGAGCCGCACTACACTTCTTGACCGAGGTAGGCTCAATTGTGGTGATGTATGATCCTGCACGTAAGTCATATTATGCTCTTTATCTCTCTTTTTATTTATGATTTTATCTGTTAAACCTAATCCATTTCCATTTGGTTGAAACAGATGTGTAATATGTACATGTTTATGTCTCTTATCACCAACTTATGATAAGTGAAGCTAATTAAGACTACAGTGGTACCTCTACTTACGAGCAAAATTCGTTCCAGTCGGCTATTCAAATGCCAATACCGAAGGAATTTTTTCCCATAAGAAATAGTGTAAATTAGGTTAATCCATTTCAGACCCCCAAAAATACACTTACGAAAGCACCTACAAAAATACACTTACATAATTGTTCAAGTTGGGAGCTGCTTGTAAGTACAGGTACCACTGTATTACTATATTTCATAAATGTTTCATAATTGCTGTACTGCATTCACTTTTAAAACAAAGTTGATTACTTGATCTTGTTCCAACCATTATTTTATTAACTATTATAAACAGTTGATCTATTCATTGTACAATCATTAATTAGTTGTTTTTCTAGTACAGTCTATTAACATATTTTTTTTATTTTTTGTCCATTCAAGTGTTAACAGGAGTTTTGATTACAATAGTTTCTTCACTAGCCTAATATCTAAGACATTTATGGTAAGGCCAGACTGTAAATATAACCCCAGCCATGTGCCTTCCTCTCTTTGTCTCTCACACATTTTAACTCTAAATTAACCTTTTCAAAATTCTAACACTATTATTAACCAACCTGTAGATTATGGGAATAAAACACATATGCAAAATCAAGGCATTTATTGAAGGAGACATTTTTGCCAGTTTTTGAACTGTAGTATTGGCACACCTCTGGCAAGACAGTGATGGAGTGTGTGATGATGAAAGTGTTTCTTCTTTTTGGGGTCACCCTGCCTCATTGGGAAAGAGCCAATGTGTTAAAAAAAAAAAATTGCTACTGATGGCTTTTTCAGTGGTGAGATTGAAAATGCCACCAGTGGTGAGACATCAACTTTAGTTAATGTTTTGATTGTACATGTGTCTTATTCTCATAGTTTGTATTAACACACTTGTACTTGCACAGCCTATTCATTTTTTATTTATCAGAGATGTAAGAGTACAGTGTATGTATTCAGTGATTATGACAAACACTGACGGATATTATGCTTTATCAGGAGGTCTGGGTGGAGGTATGAAGGAGGAAGACATCCTGAGTGATGGTGAGGTCAGCCACTCTCAGACAGGACTAGCCACCAGCCTTGATCCGTCCTCACCTGCTGTAACCTCTCAGGTCATCCTCAATGGTTAGTGCTTTCTCTTTTATCACTGATTCACTCTGGTATTTGATACTAGTTAAATATTTTAAAACTGTACTATGCCCCTATTCATTTTTTGTTATTGAATTAATAAATAACATATTTTTACCTAATATAATAATAATAACTCAGGGGAAGCTGGTTAATTAAACTTGAGTCATGTAGGTGGGAAGAGCAGTGCCTGCACTCTGAAGGAAGGATTGTGATGTTGCACTCAGAGGGTAATCAGAGTGTGTTCTTAGCACACTTCTAGAAAGATGGCAGTTGAATGAATGACAGTGAAAGTTTTCTTCTTTGGGTTACTTGCCTTGGTGGAGATGGCTGTTGAGTTAAAAAAACATAGTAATATCACAGTGCTTTATTCCCCCCTCCCCCCAAAAATTAAAAGTGTTAAATTTTTTTTAAATCCCTTAGAATACACAATATCATATTACTGTTGGCTATACACACAGGGGCCACTTTATTAAGTACACCCTTCTAGTAATGGATAGGATATCCCCTTTGCCCCCAGAACAGTTTAAATTCTTCATGACATGGATTTAACAAGGTGCTGGAATGTTTCCAGCACCTTGACATGATAGCATCACGCAGTTGCTGTGGATTTGTAGGCTGCACATTCATATTACGAATCTTCTGTTCCACCACATACCAAAGGTTTACAACAAATTATAACCTTCCACCTGCATGTCACAGCAGAAATCACAGTTAATAAGACTAGGTGACATTTTTCCAATCTTCAGCTGTCCAGTTTTGGTGAGCCAGTGTTCAATGTAGTTTCAGTTCCCTCTTCTTAGCTGACAAAAGTGGATTCTGGTGTAGTTTTCTGCTGCTGTAACTCATCCACTTCAAGGTTTGATGTGTTGTGCATTCAGAGATGCTCTTCTGTATACCACTGTTGTAACACATGGTTATTTGAGTTACTGTTGCCTTCCTGTCAGCTTAAACCAGTCTGGCCATTCTCCTCTGACCTCTCTCATTAACAAGGCCATTTTCCCAACTGAACTGCTACTCATTATTTGTTTTGTGTTTTTCACACTGTTCTCTGTCTACTCTAGAGACTATTGTGTGTGAAAATCCGAGGAGGTCAGCAGTTTCTGAGATACTCAAAACACCCCATCTGTCTGGCACCAACAATCATTCCATGGTCAAAGTCACTTATATCACATTTCTTTACAATGCTGATGTTCCGCCTGAGCAACAACTGAATCATTTGACCACGTCTGCATGCTTTTAGACATTGAGATGCTGCTACATGATTGGCTGATTAGATATTTGCATTAACAAGCAGGTGTACCTAACAAAGTGGCCACTGAGTGTATAATTTCAAAGACATTGTGTTTATTAGTATCTTAATATTTAATTAATTTTGATATAACTTCTTCTGCAGATCCCATTTTGTCAGTGTCTGGGGAGCCACTGGGACGAGAGGAGGGCCTGCAGCCCGACCATGATGACTCAGACATCACCTGCCAAGGCCTTTCTCAAGATTAGCTAAATAATACTTATGATTTAAAAAATACTAAAACTTTCATTACTGGACTGAAACTTACTTATTTTATAATTTCCTTGTGGTATGATGTTTACACACACACTCTCCATGGAGAAGTGGAGAAGGATCCTTCCTCTGTAAGCCATGTGTGTTGTAAGAGGCGACTAAAATGCTGGGAACAAGGGGCCAGTAACCCCCTTCTCCTGTATAAATTACTAAATGTAAAAAGAAGAAAAACTTTCATTACTTCTTTTTCAGGTCACACTGCCTTGATGGGAGACAGCCTGTGTTTTAAAATAGTACTACATTCATACATACATCTTCTTTCAACAAACCAGCTGTATCCCACCGAAGCAGGGTGGCCCAAAAAGAAAAACAAAAGTTTCTCTTCTGTTCCACTTCCCCATGGAGACAAAAGGAAATAAACAAGAACAAGAACTAGTAAGAAAATAAAATAAAACCCAGAGGGGTGTGTATATACATACATGCTTGTACATGCATGTGTAGTGTGATCTAAGTGTAAGTAGAAGTAGCAAGACGTACCTGAAATCTTGCATGTTTTTGAGACAGATAAAAGACACCAGCAATCCTACCATCATGTAAAGCAATTACAGGCTTCCGTTTTACACTCATTTGGCAGGACAGTAGTACCTCCCTGGGCAGCTGTTGTCTACCAACCTACTACCTAGGATATACATGCATACATACATACAGTGGACCCTCGGTTAACGGCCATAATTCGTTCCAGAATGCTGTTCGAGTGCCGTTACCGAACAAATTTGTTCCCATAAGAAATAATGTAAATTAGATTAGTCCTTTTAGACCCCCAAAAATACACTTACACAAGCACTTACAAAAATACACTTGCATAATTGTTCGAGTTTGGAGCAGTACGTAAACCGGGGGTCCACTGTATATACATTACATTACATTACATTACATACATACATACAGTCATTCCTATTTCTATTTGCAAAGATCAGTTTTTTCATTATAAAAATGTAGTGACTCCTGACTCAAATAGTTTTCATTATATGTTATATGAGACTGTGACTCTGGAGACTGTCCTTATGTCACTGCAGTCTACACAGCTGAATTTTCTGTCGTAGCTGCTCACTACTGCTATGTATTTGGGAGTGTGTTAACTTCTCACGTGTTGAGTAATCTCACCTTACATCTTGGGAGACTGTGGTAGCCTAAAAAAATGATGAATGTTGTATGTAATAAATCTTGTAAAATATATGGTGGAAGTGAACACGGTTTTTTAAGTATGTATGTTGTTTGGTTTGGTATGAAATAAATTAGGATTTACATGTTACAAAGGGTAATATCTGTACTATATATGAAAATTTATATATATATATATATATATATATATATATATATATAAATATATATATATATATATATATATATATATATATATATATATATACAGTGGTACCTCGACTTACGATGCTATCATCTTACGTTATATTCGATAACCGATATTTATAACGTAAGAAATTTGAATGCGACTTACGTTGTTTGATTCGTCTAACGACATTCGTACCGGACGTGTCCGCTTGGCGCCCAGCTGAGCGCGCACTCCAGGGAGCGTCAGTGCTATTGTTTACAAGCGAGAGCGACCACCCACCCACACCCACGCATTCATACCAGTATACTGTCATTATTCCACTGTTTTTAGTGCTTGCAACTGCTAAATAAGCTACCATGGGTCCAAGGAAAGATCCTAGTGCTAAGCCTGTGGCAAAGAGGAACAGAAATATATGTACGATAGAACTGAAGAAGGAGATAATAGAAAAATATGAAAGTGGAGTGCGTATCAGTGAGCTGGCCAGGCTGTATGGTACGTAAACCCTTTTCTACCATCGCTACCATTGTGGATAAGAAAAATTCAAGTAAAATCAAGGAAGCTGTTGTTGCAAAAGGTTCATGTGTGATCACAAAACACAGACCACAAGTGCTGGAAAATGTGGAAAGGTTGTTGTTGGTGTGGATCAACGAGAAACAGTTAGCAGGAGATACTGTTTCGGAGGCAATAATATGTGAAAAAGCAAGGCAGTTGCATGATGATCTCCTTAAGAAAATGCCTGCAACGAGTGATGAAGTGAGCGAATTTAAAGCCAGCAGAGGCTGGTTTCAAAAATTTAAGAAGCGTACTGGCATACATAGTGTTGTGAGGCATGGTGAGGGAGCCAGTTGTGACAAAAGTGCGGCTGAAAAATATGTGCCTGAATTCCAGGAGTACCTAGAGGCTGAACAATTCCTCCCCAACAAGTGTTTAATTGTGATGAAACAGGCCTGTTTTGGAAGAAAATGCCCAACAGGACCTACATTACTCAGGAGGAAAAGGCACAGCCAGGACATAAGCCTATGAAAGACAGGCTAACTTTGATGCTTTGTGCCAATGCCAGTAGTGATTGCAAAGTGAAGCCTTTACTAGTGTATCTTTTGAAAATCCCGAGTGTTTGGCAGATGCGGTGTCAGCAAGTCTAACTTGTGTGTGATGTGGAGGTCTAACAAAAGGCATGGGTCACAAAGGACATTTTCTTAGATTGGTTCAATGGCGTGTTTTCCCAGTGTGAAGAAATATCTATTGGACAATAATTTGCCACTTAAGTGCCTCCTGATAATGGACAATGCTCCTTGTCATCCTCCAAACTTGGTAGAGAAAATTGTGGAGGAGTTTAAATTCATCAAAGTGAAGTTCTTGCCCCCTAATACCACTCCTCTCCTCCAGCCCATGGACCAGCAGGTCATTTCCAACTTTAAAAACTCTATACCAAAGCAATGTTTCAAAAGTGCTTTGATGTGACCACAGACATGAACATAAGCCTAAGAGAATTTTGGAAAAAACATTTCCATATGCTGCATTGTGTACACCTTATAGGTAAGGCTTGGGAGGGAGTGACTACCAGGACTTTGAACTCTGTCTGGAGAAAATTGTGGCCAGACTGTGTCCTAGAGAGGGATTTTGAAGGTTTTGGGGCTCAGCCTCAGAACCCTGAGCATGAGCCTGAGCCTGAGCCTGTTGTGGAAGAAATTGTGGAATTGGGCAAGTCTTTGGGGTTAGAGGTGAGTGGTGAGGATGTGGAACAGTTGGTGGAGGAGCACAAGGAAGAGCTAACCACTGAAGATCTGCAAGAGCTTCAACAGCAACTGGAACAAGAGACCAGTGGTCAGGACAATGGTTCAGAGGAGGAGGAGGAGGTGGAACAAAAATGGAAGAATGTGCCTTCTTCAAGGATTAAGGACATTTGTGGAATGTGGAGCAAGGTGCAAGCATTTATGGATGAATATCACACTAACCATGCTGTTGCAGGCCGTGCTGGCAACCTGTACAATGACACAGTGGTGTGTCATTTCAGGGATGTGTTAAAGAATCGCCAGACACAGAGCTCCCTGGACAAATTTGTTGTTAGAAAGAGGTCCAGTGACTCTCAAGCTGGTCCTAGCTGGTCCCCTTCCAAACACTAGCATACTACTCCACCTTCTCCCCTCCTCCCGTCCTCCACACATAAGAACATAAGAACATAAGAAAGGAGGAACACTGCAGCAGGCCTGTTGGCCCATTCTAGGCAAGTCCTTCACATTCCATCCCACTAACAGAATATTTGTTCAACCTAATTTTCAATGCTACCCAAGAAATAAGCTTTGATAATTTTATTTACTCATGTGCAATTCCCACTCAAATCCAACCCCTTTCACTCATGAATTTATCCAACCTAAATTTAAAACTACCCAAAAATTTAAAACTACCCAACTAAATTTAAAACTACCCAACTCTTCAATAAATGTAAGTGACATGTTATTGTTCAATATTTGCATGTGTATTTAGATATTCTTTATTAAATTATTTATTATTTAATGTCCAAAAGTTCTAAAAAATATTTTATTTAACTACTTTTGGAAGTCTTGGACGGATTAAATTTATTTCCATTATTTCTTATGGGGAAAATTGATTCGTCTAACGATTGTTTCGTCTTAAGATATGCCCTCTCTGACGGATTAATATCGTAAGTCGAGGTACCACTGTATATATATATATATATATATACACACACATATGTATATATAGTATATTGTATAAATAAAAGTTAATGATAGGCTCATAATGGATTGTAATTACTTTTCAAGCACCATCAAAATATTATTTTTGTAGTCTCCATAATGAAGCACAGTTATAATCACAAAAATGCTTTGCATACTGTACTCATGACTCTTGAAATTGTAATATTGTAACACGCTTGCAAAAAAATTACAGAGTGGGTGAAGCTGGAGCACATGGCCTGCTGGTTTTAGGACTCACTTACCATGATTTGAAGTAATAGTGTACTTTGCTTCATTAATTCTTGCTCAGCATTGTAGCTGCTACCTCCTTCAATGTCTTGTTATGCTTAATGTATCCATCCTTTCCTCTCAGGGTTCCACCTTCATTGTAGAGTGCTGAACTGACACCAATTTACCACATCAACTCACCTGCTCCCTTCAACCTATGTCCTTCCCTCAACCCCTCTCCTTCTATCATCCTTTTCACCCCTTGCTGTGCACTGCTGAATGATTCACAGGTTTAGTACTTTACATTAATAATAATAAGCAGTATAGCACTATAATTCTCTCTTCTCCACTGTTCATATTTTTAGTCATCCTGTTGAGAATTTAGTAATGATATAATACTTAATATTTTATCTTGTAAGAGTGGTTTTTTTGTATACTGTATATTATTCAGGAGTAACTAGATTAGTATATGATGCAGTGACTTATTTTAAGTTAACACTATAATTATAAGGCACTCAATTTTCTACTATAATAATATACCTGGAGGATGTTCCAGGGGTCAGTGCCCCTGTGGCCTGGTACATGACCAGGCCTCACAGTGGATCAGGGTCTTAATCAACCAGGGAAGTGCCTTGATGCAGGTGAGGAGTTCTTCATCCAAAGAATTGGAGCTGCCTTCCCTCATCTTGGATTGAAGCTGATTACCTCCCATTTCCTAAGGTGTTGTATGACCCCTGTGGGTTTAGCACATCTCCTATGATATACATATAAATAAATAAAAAATTGCTAAATATTCTTGATGTAGCTTTAACTTAAATCTGTAGTAAGGAAAACAAATTCTATAGAAGTTTCACTTTTATTTTTGTACTGTGTATTACAGTCATGTTGAGAGCCAGAGTGACTTGTATTGTATGTAGGTTCTGTTGAGAGCTAGAGTAACTGTTGTATGTAGGTTCTGTTGAGAGCCAGAGTTACTTGTATTGTATGTAGGTTCTGTTGAGAGCTAGAGTAACTGTTGTATGTAGGTTCTGTTGAGAGCCAGAGTTACTTGTATGTAGGTTATGTTGAGAGCTTGAGTGACTATTGTATATAGGTTCTGTTGAGAACTAGAGTGACTGTTGTATTGTATGTAGGTTCTGTTGAGAACTAGAGTGACTGTTGTATTGTATGTAGGTTCTGCTGAGAGCCAGAGTGACTTTTGTATTGTATATAGGTTCTGTTGAGAGCCAGAGTGACTGTTGTATTGTATGTAGGTTCTGCTGAGAACTAGAGTGACTGTTGTATTGTATGTAGGTTCTGTTGAGAACTAGAGTGACTGTTGTATTGTATGTAGGTTCTGTTGAGAACTAGAGTGACTGTTGTATTGTATGTAGGTTCTGCTGAGAGCTAGAATGACTGTTGTATTGTATGTAGGTTCTGCTGAGAGCCAGAGTGACTTTTGTATTGTATATAGGTTCTGTTAAGAGCCAGAGTGACTGTTGTATGTAGGTTGTATGTACAGTGGTACCTCGAGTTACGATGGTCCCCAAAATCGCCCTTTTATGTAAGTTTATTTTTTTAAATGCTTTTGTAAGCATATTTTTGGGGGTGTAAAAGGACTAGTCTATTTTACATTATTCCTTATGGGGATAAATTCGTTTGGTAATGGCACTTGAACAGCATTCTCGAACGAAAAAATATCGTAACTCGAGGTACCACTGTATGTTGAGAACCAGAGTGACTGTTGTATTGTATGTAGGTTGTATGTATGTTGAGAACCAGAGTGACTGTTGTATTGTATGTATGTTGAGAACCAGAGTGACTGTTGTATTGTATGTAGGTTCTGCTGAGAGCCAGAGTGACTGTTGTATTGTATGTAGGTTCTGCTGAGAGCCAGAGTGACTGCTGTATTGTATGTATGTTGAGAACCAGAGTGACTGTTGTATTGTATGTAGGTTCTGCTGAGAGCCAGAGTGACTGTTGTATTGTATGTAGGTTCTGCTGAGAGCCAGAGTGACTGTTGTATTGTATGTAGGTTCTGCTGAGAGCCAGAGTGACTGTTGTATTGTATGTAGGTTCTTCTGAAAGCTAGAGTGACTGTTGTAGTGTATGTAGGTTCTGCTGAGAGCCAGAGTGACTGTTGTATGTAGGTTCTGTTGAGAGCTAGAGTGACTGTTGTATGTAGGTTCTGTTGAGAGCCAGTGATTGTTGTATGTATATTCTGTTGAAGAAGCCCCTCCATAACCTTCAGCACCCCAAATAATGGAGCTTCAAGACAAATCTACTAGTTTCCCTACCCTTTCCAATCAGAATGCCACCTTTAACCTCCTATATAGAAGTTCTGGAGCCGTATACACTAAGAGAGAGAGAGACCTATGGTTTCAATGCCTCAAGGCCTTGATGCCAGTGAGGGGCTCTTAATTCAAGGAACTTGAGCTATCCCCCCCTTGGATGAAACTTGACTGTCTATTATTGTCAGGCACTATATGACCACTGTGGGTTTAGTGCTTCCACATTCTTACAAGGGCTGTGCAAGTCATAAGTGTGTTCCTCTGTGAACCATTGCATAAGAAACGGTAATACAGCTAATTTCATAACTATTATGTTCAGTTTAGTGCTTGGTTTTGATTATAATAATTTATTATGTTCATCATACTCATGCTAAGGGTGGTTGTGTCCGAGGTACATAATACGTCAAGAAACTCTACTTTCAACATACTTTTACATAAACAAATTACAATATTTGAATTAAGATTTTCATTTCTTCTTGTGGTACAAAAATAATGTAGTTTACATGTAATAAAACATTATTTAGTCACAAAAGAAAGCCACTAGTATGCAATGCATTTTGGGCAACCTAATCCTCATGCTTAGAGACTACAGTGGAACCTTGGTTTTTGTTTGCCCTGGTTTTCGTCGAATTTGGTTTCCGACGACTTTTTTCATCAAAATTTTGCCCCAGTTTTTGTTCATCATCTTGGTTTTCGTTGGTCTGCCGTACCAAACGTGTCCACCTGCCCTTGCCCACACAAAGCATCCCATGTGTTCTGAGTCATTCTGGCTTTGTTTCTCGTCGAATGAGCATTACCCTACACGTTCATCCGAAACATTTCGTAATAATCTATTGTTTTTTGTGCTTGTTTATTGAGTGCGACTGCTAAATAAGCCACCATGGGGCCAAAGAAAGTTCAGAGTGCCAACCTTTTGATAAAGAAGGCGAGAAACACGATAGAGTTCAAGAAAGAATGCATAGCAAAGTACGGGGTTGGATGTGAGTGGCCAGGATGTGGAAGAGTTGGCGGATGACCACAGGGAAGAGCTAACCACTGAAGAACTGCAAGACCTTCAACTAGAACAGCAACAGACTGCAGCTGAGGAAATTGCTTCAGAGGAGGAGGAAGAGAGAGGGGAGAATGTGCCTTCTTCAGTGATTAAGGGCATGTGTGCAAAGTGGAGTGAGTTGCAAAGTTTTGTGGAGAAATATCACCCTAACAAAGCTGTTGCAAGCCGTGTCTGCAACATGTTCAATGACAATGCCTTGTCCCATTAGGCAAATCTTAGAGATGCCAGAAACAGACCTCTCTGGACAGATTTTTTGTGCGACAGGGGTCCAATGCCAGTAAAAGACAAAGAAGGGAAGTAACCCCGGATAGGGACTTGATACCTGTAGTCCTTATAAAGGGGGATTCCCCTTCCAACCAATAACCTCTCCTCCTCCCTTTCCCCTCCTCGCGTCTTCCATACACCAACGAGTCTTCAATAAAGGTAAAAGTGATATTAAATGTTCATTTATACATTTCATTAGTCATTTATATTTATTTCTTATTGTTTTCTGTATGTAAAACTATAGTTATTCTCTATAAATTGTATTTTTTGTTAATACTTTTGGGTGTCTGGAACGGATTAATTGGATTTACATTATTTCTTATGGGAAATAATGCTTCAGTTTTTGTCAGACTTTCTGGAACAAATTAAATGACGAAAACCAAGGTTCCACTGTACTACGTGGCCTGGTAGACAACGCTCTTGCCTCACATACTGAGTGTCCATGGTTTGGTGAGGTCATAGTTAGGTGTGGTCATAGTTAGGTGGAAATATTGGCATTTTCTTACACCTGCTGTCCCCATTCACCTAGCAAGCAAGTAGGTACCTGGGGGTTATTTCACTGGTGTGGGTGGCACCCTGGAGGACAATATTGAAGGACCACAATGGAAATAAGACAGTCCTCAATAACACACTGACTTTCTTGGGTTATCCTGGGTGGCTAACCCTCTGGGGTTAAAAATTTGAACAAAATCTTATCTCTTAAGATTTCTTATGCAATTAACTACAATCGTACGTACAATAAGAAAGCTAATGAACAAATGGTAAAATTTCAGAAATATGACTTATTTCAAACTGATTCAATGATCTTCAATTTTGTGGAGTGAAGATATAGCAAGTTACCCATGACCACAACACAAGACACAGATCCCTCTTTGATATACCCCGTGTTCATATCAACCTATGTAAAAATTCTATGCACATAAAGGGCCCCAGAATCTGGAATTCATTACCAGTAAATATTAAGATAACCTTGTCTGAAAATCAATTTAAGACTGAACTCAAAAACCACCTACTCACCCAAAACTAAATAATCATACTATAAGCTACTTTGAAAAATGCTCATTATTACTTTCCTATACGATAATCTCAATTTTTAATAATGTGTTACTATTATGTTACCCCCTACTCACCCAAAACTAAATACTCATATTATAAGTTAATGTCAAAAATGTTCAATGTTATTTTCCTTAAGATAATCTCAATTCCATATTACCATTTGAGAATCTAAACACCTGTAACAATCTAATATCATCATTTAATAATTTTAACAGTAAAATTTCATCATATTGTAATTTGAAAACAATTTTTAACTAGAATAAACTCAATAAATTGCTCTAATATTAAGTACATAGTCTTTAAGTTACTAGATTAAGCTGCCCCTAATGCCATGGTATGTCAGTGGCTCTCCTTGCACTCAATTTACATTGTAACTACCAATACCATGTAATCTGCAATGAAATAAAATTTACTTTACTTTACTTTACTACTTTACTTACTTAGTTACAGTAGAAATATAATGGAACAAGATGAGTAATTACTTTTTTATGGTAATTGAATAAAGACTGGAAGAACAGTGACAGCTGGGTGAGCGAGTAATGTCTAACACAGCTTGTGGAAAATATGGGTATTTTCCCAAAAGTTATACTCTATAAACTTTCCAATGTGAATATATATCAATAATGTGTTGCTGTTGGTTTAACATTAACTGAGTATAAAAAGAGAACCAACAGATTTGTGCGCATGCACTGGGCAGAGGGGAGGGAAGAAGGCATGGGAGTGAGCGTTGGGTAGGCCTCCTGTTGTGGGCCAAATGTAGGCGGTGGCTAATAATCGACTCAATTCGGTGGAAACCTTGAAACTAAGTGTCGCTTCGTAATATGAAGTGACGGGAATTAATCTCGGTGAATAATGTGGGATGTTAAGTCCAGGAAACCATTGTAACATACTAATGATAGAAGGAGAAAGAAGTTGGAGGCGCCTGATTTGAAACGCCACGCGACACCGCCATGATGGAAATGAACAAAGTCATCATTTCCATCTCAACTCATTGACTTCGAACTTTAATGGATCGACTACTAACGAGTGTAATTTAATAGGACATTAAGTCACCTTGTAAACTGAAGAGAAATTGGTGATGTTAATATCACGATATCACAAGAGAGAATGAGTGCAGTGATATTCGGCATCATTCTCCTGACGACCACATATTAACCTCAGATTCTTGTCCCGAGGAATGTAGAGGTGTTATGGAGCCAAAACTCATTAATCCAGTCCAGGTTTATAGAACAAAAGTTAGGGATAAGATAGGTCCCCTTAAAAATAACTCTGGGCATCTTACTGACAAGGAGAATGATAATAATAATAATAATAATAATATCTTTATTTACTACAAGTACATGTACAAGGTATACAGGCCTAGCTGACATCAATGACATACTACTAGTACAGTGGACCCCCGAGTTTCGTAAAAACTTCACTCCTGAAGTCTGCTCAAGTGCCATTACCGAACGAATTTACTCCCTTAAGGAAAAATTTCACGTAGGTTAGTCTATTTCAGACCCCCAAAAATACACTTCCACAAGAACTTACAAAATTATACTTACATAATTGCACGATTTCCGGGGTATTCGTTAACCGAGGGTCCACTGTATATAGAAAGTCCCTTGTTATGCAGAGCATTTCGGGCAAATTAGGTCCTTGTCCCAGGATGCGACCCACACCAGTCGACTAACTCCCAGGTACCCATTTTACTGATGGGTGAACATAGACAACAGGTGTAAAGAAACACGCCCAATGTTTCTGCCCGAGCTGGGAATCGAACGCAGACCCTCGCCTTGTGAAGCGAGAGCTTTAGCGATCAGGCCACGGGGCACCATAATATGTGCTCTATTTTTAATCATTATTTTCTCATGGTTTTCACACAGGAAGACACTAATAATATTCCAGTAATTCATTTTTATAGTGGCCCTGAAGAAGATAAATTATGTAATATCACAGTCACTAGCGAAATGGTTATGAAACAAGTAGACCGACTGAAACAAAATAAATCGCCGGGTCCTGATGAGCTTTTTGCAAGGGTTCTTAAGGAATGCAAAATGGAACTCTGTGAACCAATATCTAACATTTTTAATTTATCTCTTCAAACAGGTGTAGTGTCTGATATGTGGAAGATGGCTAATGTAATTCCTATTTTTAAAGCAGGGGACAAGTCACTACCGTCAAATTACTGCCCAATAAGCCTAACCTCAATTGTAAGCAAATTACTAGAGTCAATTATAGCTGATATTATTAGAAGCCAACTAGATAACCATAATTTGATTAATGATACTCAGCATGGATTCACGAGGGGCTGTTCCTGCTCATCTAATTTATTAACCTTTAGTAAAGCTTTTGAGGCTGTTGATCATGATAAAGAATTTGACATTGTTTATTTAGATTTTAGTAAGGCTTTTGATAGAGTACCGCACCAGAGACTGTTAGAGAAAGTGGCAGCTCATGACATTGGGGGAAAAGTGCTGTCATGGATCGAGTCATGGCTCACCAATAGGAAGCAGAGAGTGTGCATAAATGGGATTAAATCCGAATGGGGATCTGTAACAAGTGGTGTTCCACAGGGATCAGTCTTAGGCCTGTTGTTGTTTATAATATATATCAATGACCTTGATGAGGGAATTACTAGTGATATGAGCAAATTCGCCGATGACACGAAGATAGGTAGGATAATTGATTTAAACGTAGATGTCAGGGAACTTCAGGTCAGAAAAGTGGCAGATGCAGTTCATTGTAGATAAATGCAAGGTTCTGAAGCTCGGGAGTGTCCATAACCCAAGCACTTATAAGTTAAATAACGTAGAACTTAGCCATACAGATTGCGAAAAGGACTTGGGGGTTATGGTAAGCAGCAACCTTAAACCAAGACAGCAATGCCTAAGCGTACATAATAAGGCAAACAGATTACTGGGATTTATATCAAGAAGTGTAAGCAACGGAAGTCCAGAGGTTATATTACAGCTTTATACATTGTTAGTAAGGCCTCACCTAGATTATGCAGCTCAGTTCTGGTCTCCATATTACAGAATGGATATTAATTCGTTAGAAAACATTCAGTGTAGAATGACAAAGTTAATTCATAGCATTAGAAATCTTCCGTATGAAGAAAGATTGAAGACCCTTAAATTACATTCACTTGTAAGACGAAGAATGAGGGGAGACATGATCGAGGTATATAAGTGGAAGATGGGTATTAACAAAGGGGATATAAATAAGGTCTTGAGGATATCTCTCCAAGAGAGAACCCGCAATAATGGATTCAAATTGGATAAGTTTAGATTTAGAAAGGATATAGGAAAATATTGGTTTGGTAATAGGGTAGTTGATGAGTGGAACAGTCTGCCTAGTTGGGTTATTGAAGCTAGGACCTTGGGTAGTTTCAAATTTAGGTTGGATAAATACATGAGCGAGAGGGGTTGGATTTGAGTGGGACTAGCATATGAGTTAATTGAATCATCAAAGCTTATTTCTTGAGTAGGAGGAGGAGGTGTTGATTCACCGGGAATTTACCCGGCCCGGGTCTTTACCAGATGGCAACCCGGCTCCGGCTTCCTGGCGTGGGAGTGTCAGAGACATATGTCTCCCATGGGAGGGGAAACCCCTCATCGGCAGGACCAACTGGCCTCAGGCCTAGCCACATTCCCCACCAGCACGAGGCATGGAGGTAGATAGATGCTAGGCCTCTCTGGTCTGCCACCTTCCCTAACAGGAAGGGCAAGCTTACGAGCTGCAGATGGTAGGAAGCTCCAGCCTTGGCACCTACCCTGCCCTAGAAGGGCTGGGCATGGTGATCGACCATGTTCTTGGGTAGAATTGAAAATTAGGTTGGGCAATTATTCTGTTAGTGGAATGGATTGTGAAGGACTTGCCTAGTATGGGCCAACAGGCCTGCTGCAGTGTTCCTCCTTTCTTATGTTCTTATGTTATAATAAGACAGATACTGTGGGTGCTTCTATGATCTCCAGCGACCATCAATAATATTGGGTAATTGATGGTCTTATCGTGTTGGTGTGTGTACTCTCTTCCCCCCTCTTTCTAATCAGTCCATTTACATATACAGTCAACAACTATTGTAGCATCGTATGTACTGGTGCGATCTACTGTAATTTATAATACTGGTCTAGGATAGATGTGTTAGAGTGCGTGTTATCGAAGGAGTCGTTTTCTGTGACCAGGGCGACTTAAGTTTTCTCACACGCCTCGCGGGGGTAACTGAGGTAAATATTGTAGGCGGTCACCTCCCGTTGAGATTATTTGTATGTAAGTGGTGGTGAAGCCCATACAGGTAGTCTCATAATTCCCCACACAGCTTATTGCTGGTTCAGTTATGTTAAGGATATGAGGCTTTTTTTTTTTAACAATAGCTCTGAATGATAATTAGAGGGGGAGGGGTGATGGACAAGGTCACAGTGATGAGGTACATGATGGTATGTGAAGGTCACAGTGTTGTCAGGGGCTGGGCTGGTGGTGTGTCCCGTGACGTCATCAGTGTGCACCAATCAGGTGGCAGCATTTTCAGGGCAGCTGACACACCTCCACTTTCTGTCACACTTAACTTCAACAACAATTTAACAATTGTTAACTTAAAAACTCTTTACATTTACCAAACTGCATTTCAAGCAATGAGGGGTTAGTCCTAGATATCACTGAAACAATTTTGTTGCTTAAATCAGTGGAAGGTGGCATTTAATGTCAGGTGTGAAGGTGGTAAGCCTGGGTGGGAGCAGCAGTCTACCCACAATCGTTGACACGGGTATTTCTACCTCTCTTCTTTATCCATCAGATCTTTCAAAATGAAGTCTTTCATTGATATTTCTCCTGACAGTCATTTTCCCATCGAGAATTTACCGTATGGGATCTTCTCTACCCGTGACAACGTGAGTATGAGGGCTGACAGCTGCCTGGGCTCACGCCTTCTCTATTGGTTTAGCGCTTCTATTTGATTATAATAATAATCACGCCTTCTCTCTCTTTTTTTTTTTTTTTTGGGGGGTTATCCTAGATAATTTACTGTATGATCATTGCACTTGTGTATCTCTGCCTAAATAAACTTACCAGCCATCATAGTCATTTTGTTTTGTTTAGCTTAGTCATATTACATAACCCATGCGAGTTTAATGCTTCCATTTGTTATGGCCATTAAGGAGGACTTATGCAGATTTAACCCAGGATAACCAGTCAAGTCATTGTGAATTATAGAGGGTGTCGTGGCTCACTTGGTAGCTCGCAGACCTCACACTGAGGGACCGGGATCAATCCTCGGCACGGGTGACACACTGGGTAAGTTTATTTAAGCACAGGTACATACAAGTACAATTATCATACACAATGTACGTTACCCACCAGGATAACCCAAAAATAGTAAAAAGTGACTTATTTCCATTGGGGTCCTTATAATATATTATTTAAACTTTAAAACAGCTGCTGTCCCTGTTGATCAAGCAGTAACTTAAGTACTTGGGGTGGGTGACACCCTGGGGAAGTGGGAGAATAAAGGACCCTGGTGGAAATACACAGCCTCTGATGAAGCACTGGCATTTTCTCTTAATTTTATAAATTAAATATGAATATTAAATTTAGGGCTCAGTTTTGAGCTTAATGGTAATTATTGTGGAAATTCCCAAAATTAAGTGTATTGTACAATGGAGACAGTTGCATATTGTGCTTATAGGGAAGACCCATCCATCCTGGCCAAAAATGTCAGACCTGGGAGTGATCATGTCAGAGGATCTCACCTTCAAGGACCATAACACCATAGCAATCGCATCTGCTAGAAAAATGACAGGATGGATAATGAGAACCTTCAAAACCAGGGATGCCAAGCCCATGTTGACACTTTTCAGATCGCTTGTTCTATCTAGGCTGGAATATTGCTGCACACTAACTGCACCTTTCAAGGCACGTGAAATTGCTGACCTTGAAAATGTGCAGAGAACCTTCACGGCACGCATAACTGCGATAAACCACCTCAATTACTGGGAACGCTTGAAGTTCCTAAACCTGTACTCTCTAGAATGCAGGCGGGAGAGATACATTATTATATACACATGGAAAATTCTCGAGGGCTTAGTACCAAACTTGCACACGAGAATCACTCCCTACGAAAGCAAAAGACTCGGCAGGCGATGTAACATCCCCCCAATGAAAAGCAGGGGTGCCACTAGCACGTTGAGGGACAACACAATAAGTGTCAGGGGCCCAAGATTGTTCAACTGCCTCCCAGCATACATCAGGGGGATTACCAACAAGCCCCTGGCTGTCTTCAAGCAGGCACTGGACAGGCACCTAAAGTCGGTACCTGACCAGCCAGGCTGTGGTTCATACGTTGGACTGCGTGCGGCCAGCAGTAACAGCCTGGTTGATCAGGCTCTGGTCCAACATGAGGCCTGGTCACAGACCGGTCCGCAGGGGCGTTGACCCCTGGAATTCTCTCCAGGTAAACTCCAGGTAAACCTAAGCTAGATTTAGAAGAATTTTAGCTTGGGTTAGCTACATTTATTTTTGGGTTACCAAAGAAAAAAGTTGTCTCCCTGTAGGGCAGAAGTATAACATGTCGGCATTACATAACCCATATAATGGAGAATTTACATAATAGGTGTTCCTTGGCGTCATTGGCAGCGTACTCTCCTCGCACACCTTGTGTCTGGGGTTCAATCCCCGGCGTGGGTACAAATGTTAGGCATATTGCATAAACCTGCTGTGCCTTGCATAATAATATTTCAGCATAATGTTCGTACAGAGATGTGCGTAACATTTAGTTGTACATGTAGAAGCCCGTAGTTATGCAGAGCATTTCAGGTTTTCTATAAACTGTTTATATATGTCAATCATCCTGTATTACACTGTATAGCAATAGTTTGTTGTGGGTGGCATCCTGGGGGTGGTAGTATACCTTACATGGGCTTTGAGGTGACGTAGGATAACGGATCTTATCTGTAAAATTGTTAGTATAAAAACAATAAAACTTGAGCCCCTGAACTCAGTGTTAAGCAGTTTTATTTTTCCAACTTCCCCAATGCTGTTTTTTTATTATAGTATTTTATATTATCAATATAGTATTTATTACACAGTGAATTCAGTAGTAATAACTAGCCTTTCAGGCTTCGACATTTGGTTTAATATGCCATAAAAATAGAATTTGATTTTTTTTGTCAATAATAGTTATTGTACATACGTATTTGTAATTGCTTCAGATTAGATACAATGTAAAGTTTCTCACTACAGTACTGTATGATTTTTTAGAATTTTTTTTAATTGCCTCAGTCTTTTTGTCTTGTCCGATATTCTTAAAACGTTTTAAAACATTATACTAATAATGAGGCCTATTTCCTACTATATAGTATACATACATTTATTTTCCAAGATATATTTGTATTATAAAGATTGGTTCACACTGGATGTCATACATGGAAAAGCCCATAGTTATGTAAAGCATTTCGGGCAGACAGAAATAGAATTTAAAAATATTAGACATTAGTTAAATGCAAACATCTTCACATAGGTAGTTTGTGCACAGTATGTAAAAAACATCATGGTGAGCATTTATCGTAATTGTGGGATCATTGAGTGACATCACAAAGATAATGGGATATGGGGAGTTAAGCTTTATTTAGGGAACAATGCTTGAAGCATCGACCATAACGGGACAGGACGCATGACCATAGCACTAGACACGGATCACTTTTTGATGTACCTCGTGTCCATATTGTCCATACACTGCAAAAATTCTATGCACATAAAGGGCCCAAAATTTGGAATTCATTACCAGTAAATACTAAAGTAACCCGGTCTGAACATCAATCTAAGACTTCTCAAAAACCACATAACCTAAACTAAAAACTCAATACTAATCAATATACTTAACTTTACCAAATAATATAATTTAATTATTTACTATTGATATAAACAACCTGCAAAATACTTTCAACTTGTCCCATTGTTATATCCCCAGATTGTTAATATGAGTAAACTTGCTGTCTGCTATAAATAAAAACAGATGTACAACTCAAACTATGATCAATTTCTCTAGTAGTATTAAGTAGTCTGTAAGCCATTAAATTTAGTCTGCCCATAATGCCATGGCATGATAGTGGCTCTCTTTGCACTGCAACTCATTATTGTAATTCTTTCTTTCTTTCAACACGTTGGCCGTTTCCCACCAAAGTGGGGTGGCCCAAAATGAAAAACGAAAGTTTCCCATTTTACATTTAGTAATATGTATATACAGGAGAAGGGGTTACTAGCCCCTTGCTCCCAGCATGTTAGTCGCCTCTTACGACACGCATGGCTTACGGAGGAAGAATTCTGTTCCACTTCCCCATGGAGATAAGAGGAAATAAGAACAAGAACTAGTAAGAAAATAGAAGAAAACCCAGAGGGGTGTGTATATATATGCTTGTACATGAATGTGTAATGTGACCTAAGTGTAAGTAGAAGTAACAAGACATGCCTGAAATCTTGCATGTTTATGAGACAGAAAAAAGACACCAGCAATCCTACCATCATGTAAATTATTGTAATTACGTGTATATAATCTCAATGTAAACTTGCAAGGAAATAAAATTTGAATTTGAATATGCTAGTCATGGGGGTGCACAAATTAACACTCCTATGTCTTATGTACATTTTACCTGGGTTGACTAGTCAGTGTCCCTTATTCCATTGTAAGCAAATACAAATAAATAATTTACCTTAATGTGTACAGTGGAACCCCGGTTAACGAAAAAATTCATTGCAGAAGCCTGCTCAAGTGCATTACCGAACGAATTTACTTCCTTAAGAAAAAATGTCATTTAGCTTAGTCTATTTTAGACCCCCAAAAATACACTTCCACAAGCACTTACAATATTATACTTGCATAATTGCACGATTTCCAGGGTGTTCGTTAACCGGGGTTCCACTGTATTAATAGTCATCATTCTAACATCACATCTATATCGTCCTTCCAGCCAAGGTGCCGTATTGGTGTTGCTATTGGTGACATGATTTTAGACCTGTCATTGATCTCTCATTTGTTTACTGGACCTGTCCTCAAAGCCCACCAACAGGTCTTCCAGCAGGTGGGTAAATTATTAATTTTTCTACTTTATTACTATGTTTAATAATGTTACTCTTGAGACAAATGATTTTGTTGCTCAGGAAAGGCAAGTAGTGTACGTACATGTATGTATAGGACTAACATGCAGCAGTCCGTAGTCAGAATGGTAAATTTTTCTTTCATTTGTCAGATTTATTAAACACATTGCTTTGAAAATAGATATAATTGTTTTGGCCACTTTTATGATTATTATTTTTATTATTGCTAATATCAAATGTAGGTCCTTGTTAGAACTCCAGCTGCAAAACACACTTATTTCGTGTGTAAATTGTTTTGAGGGAAATATTATCCAGAATAATACCAATCAACTGTTATTGTTCAGTCGCAAGACATGCTTGGCCAATTACAGCAAATATAAACATAGTATGTACATTCATTGCCGAATAAATAAGAGTATGTAGTTTCTTTTGATTCTAATACATGTAAATTTACTTTCTAGAACATAGTTCTACATATTACACGCTACTATGCGAGTACTACCGTAGATTAAGGTTAGGTTACATTAAGTTATGTTATATAAGGTTTGGTTTGGCAATCTTACTCTCCCATTTGCACAAAAAGCTGTATTTGGCATACTTACTAATATTTGACAATGTCACTTATAAACTATTGCTAAACTCTCACAAGGACCTACATTCAAAATTACCAAGTTACTGTTTTGAATTAGAAAAGACTACACAGTGGGTCAATATAATGATATAGACTGAGGCATAAACTATTTTGTTGTCTGTGGGATCTTGTTCGATCCAAGGGAAGAGTAGCTCCAATTCCTTAGATCTAGATCCCTTCAATGGCAACTTTCCCTTGAAGAGCCTCTCTATAAGTTGTACTTGTAGCAATAAAGATTATTATTTTATTTCATATTATTTTACAGTATTATTAATGTCAATTTTCAGATAGTTATGCTAGGTTGTCCAGTTTGGTTCAAGTATGAGGGGATTAATATGGTATGGTTGGTTCCAGGTCACCCTCAATGACTTTATGAGCCTGGGCAGGTCAGCCTGGAGAGAGGCAAGGTCAACATTACAAACTCTATTAAGTGATGATCCAACTCTACGTGATGACTCATCTCTCAGAGTCAGGTAAACTTTCATTTTTGTTAAACTGATTTTCTTGTAAAGTTCAGTGACATGTAGTACCTGTTAATACTTGGAATACCTAGCTGGTTAGTTGTTTCACAAGTCATAGTATTTTGTACAAGAGAAAAACAGTAAATATTATGAATTAATTTTAACAGGTTTTTATTCATCTTTCATACAGAGCTTTAGTGCCTCAGAGTGCAGCTAAGATGCACCTTCCAGCAGAAATTGGTGATTACACAGACTTCTATTCTTCGATTGATCATGCAACCAATGTGGGCACAATGTTCCGGGGCAAGGACAATGCTCTTATGCCAAACTGGTCAGTATTAGTTTCATACATTGCATATGAGTGAAGTCAGACCTATGAAGTTTGTATGTGGATTATAGCATCAGGAAAGATAGTCAAATTAAACTAATTACTACACATAGCAAATAGTGTTAAAATAACACAAAACAGTACTATAGAATTTAGTATAGATAATCAATTATTTATTTTCAAGTTTAGGACTTAGTTTGATTATACAGTAGTTATGCATACCATTTTGTGCAAACTTAAACTAGGAGTACAGTGGACCCCCGAGTTTCGTAAACCCCGGAAATCGTACAGTTATGTAAGTATAATATTGTAAGTGCTTGTTGAAGTGTATTTTTGGGGGTCTGAAATAGACTAACCTACGTGACATTTTTCCTTAAGGGAGTAAATTCGTTCAGTAATAGCGCTTGAGCAGACTTCAGGAGTGAAGTTTTTACGAAACTCGGGGGTCCACTGTAATACTGGTTATAAAATTGTTGCACACACAAGTGAGAACATAATTGGTTCTCCTGTAGCTCTGTAGGAAGAAGTTTAAATCTCTCCATAGTATGTATTGAAAATGTCAAGTAAACATAATACATGACTTTAATGGTTAGTAAATGTAAAGCTGTGAGAAGAGTTGTTGTAGTTGTATTGTTATTTAGTGTATGATTGGTTGGCAGTTTGTTGATCCTCATGCACAGGTGTCTATGCTATATGGATAGATGAGTGTAATGTAAATAAAGTTGAGGTAGGTACATCATAGCAGATTTTTGAGAGTTCACACAGTTTTGTTTAGATTTGTTTCAATTTGTTTGATATGAATAGAGAATTTTAATTTGTAGCCTAGGTTTAAGCCTAAAATTTTACTTAATTTTTTGTTTATTTTTAAAATTAAAATTATTTCCAGAAAATACATCATATAATTATTATAAAATTAGGTGACATCTTTTACAGACTTAGTGGAGAGTCCCTGTTTATGCAGAGCATTTCAGACAATCTAAAACTAGCTTAAAACTGCATCTTTTATTAAATGGGTTGTAGTGGTCTTTACATTTAATGTTAGATTTATAAATTGACAGTACTATGTGGCAATTTTTTTTTTCTATTTTTCACTTGTTTCATTTAATGCGATAAGATCAGGACTTGAAAAGACAATGTGGAAAATAGTATCACCAAAGATTATTGGTAAAACAAAAATTAGGGAAAGGGAAAATTGTTAGCTTTTGTATTAAAGGATGTTGAGAAGGTTATTAAGGGTCTAAAGTAATTCAGTACAGTAGAGTATTATTGTATATGAGGCTGCCATGTGTTATTCCAAATACATGCATCTTGTTTGATGAGAATGCTTAGCATCTCGTCCATTTTCTCGCCCAGTAAAATACTAGTTATTGCCATAGTTGGCGAGATTTGCTTGGGAATTCTTGTATAACAATTATATAACTACATTCTGGAAATTGCCTTTTTAACCCTTACACTGTCTTGTGCTGATCTGTTATTAGTACCAGCATCACTCAAATATGCTGTGAACAGTAAATTTTGCCCTAGACCTGAGAGAATGGGTCTGTACTGTTGAGAATACACTGTATAAAAACAAATCCTGTTCCTCCCCAGTGCATGATGGGAAAAGCAAACCTCTGATCTTGTTTGGTTTAAAATAGTGACTTTAAGGTGTTTTCTTGGATGGTTTTATTTGCTATTTTTTTTTCAGTTGATAATTTGAAAGGTATATAACTGAAATTAGTGGAAATATTTTGATTTTTGACAATTTTCCTAATGAAAGGTAAGACCCTACCCCCCTCCCCCTGGTGTTTTAGTAGTTTTTACTAAATCTACTTCAATTTTTGGGACACCATAAACCCTCACCAGTTTGATGCTTTATCTTGCACATATCCACAGCAAAATACACTTATTGATATCTGTGATTCTCCTTAATTTGCACATTACTAACCACAGCAAAATACACTTATTGATATCTGTGATTCCCCTTAATTTGCACAGTTCTAACCAAAATTCTAATACAACTATTGCTCCATAATACTTAAGCTAGTCATAAGTTTGCCTAAGATACTCCAATATAGAAACTATATTATGCCAATATATCACCTTTTATCATTAATATATAAACTAATTGCTAACTTTCTATACTAATTGTTAAATTCTCAATGTTTAAATTCCAGTACCTAAATTTTGTAAACCTAACCTTACAATCTGTATATCCATTGTATAGCTATTGAGTAAGACCTATCATAAGACTGCCTGAAAAGCCTAGGCATACCTAGGCATATTATTGGCCATCTTGTAATATCAACTTTAATGTATAACTATAAGTACCCCCCACCTTGTATTACATGAAATAAAGAATTTGAATTTGAATTTGAATTATTGGTTACATTTTATCCAAGAAATAGGGTGAAACTTTGATATTTTTTTTTTTTTGTGATGGATTCAAAATGAAGGGCAAGTTAGAAATGCCTTATTTTAAACTTGAACTGAAACCATTGTTGGTCAGTGTTATTTGTCTTGTTGTAACAGCTCAGTTAATGTAATAATAATATACCTTTATTTCTAAAAGTACACTACATGTACAAGGTATACAGGCCTAGCTGACATCAATGACATACTACTACATAGAAAGCCACTTGTTATGCTTAGTATTTCAGGCAAATTTGGTCGGTTTTGTCCCGAGATGCGACCCACACCAGTCGACTAATACCCAGGTACCCATTTTACTGATGGGTTAACATAGACAACCGGTGTAAGGAAACATGCCCAATGTTTCAACCTTCGATGGGAATCAAACCCAGACCCTCACCGTGTGAAGCGAGAGCGTATACCACCAGGCCACGGGCCACCATAACTCCTTCCTCTTCCTCTGATACCTGTATTGAATTGATTTTGGCTTTGTACACTGTAAGTGCATCATATTAGTTGACAGTTTTCTCCATAGGAAGTTTGATGTTCATTGATATACATTCAGTGCAGTACCTTATTAGCACCCTTCATTTATTCTATAGTGATGTGGCCAAGTTGATGTACATTCTGCTAGGAAGCTTAAAATGTTTATCCCTAATTTTATCACAGGAGGTATCTGCCAGTGGGTTATCATGGTCGAGCTTCCAGTGTAGTCGTGTCCGGCACACCCATCCGCCGTCCAAATGGTCAAACGCGGCCAAAAGATGACGAGCCTCCTGTGTTTGGACCCTGCCGATTGATGGACTTTGAACTTGAAATGGCCTTCTTTGTTGGTCCAGGAAATAAACTGGGTGAACCCATTAGTGTGAGAGATGCCCATGAACACATATTTGGCATGGTTCTTATGAATGATTGGAGTGGTAAATATTAATATAGACTACATATATTAAAAAGTTTTATTTGTACTGTGCATAATGATAATACTGTAGGCTAAGTTAGGCGGATGTGATGAAATAAATTTCTTGATACAGTAAGGCTCCACTTATATTGGCAGGTTAGGTTCCAAGCTACTGCCGTAAAGCGAATCGCCCTTTTTTTTTTTTTTTCTCCAAATTGAAAGTGTCATAGATGGATTAATGAACGTCTATAACATAATACAGTATCCGACACTTAAAACGCCCCAGTGATTATTATTATGCTTATTGCCATCAACATACCTTGTTCACCGAGTTTAATAATTTCTAACTTAGCATTTAAAATAAGAGGCTTACGACTCCTCTTTTTGTCACAACTACCCTTAGATGCCATTGTAAATGAGAGAGAACTAGTGAGATGTGGAGAATGTAAAGATACTGAGAGTGAACAGGTGGTGGGCGGTCAGACGAACACACACAATATTTGTCCAGTTGCTGCTCATATGCATTCATTTTGCATTATGCAAGAGTTTGTGAAGCAACACTCATTCTCATGCAGCACCATTTTTAGAGCAAATGATGTAATGAGCGAAGGTATACGAAAGGAATATTTTTGTACAGTTACCCCTAGTAATACTATACGTACTGTACACAGTTTCTCTGGTGTTGGACTAGAGAAAACTTAATTCTTGCTGTCACTCCTACAAGCCACCCGGCTGCCACATATCATTTATTTCGGTGTTCTACTATGGTTATGTGTATTATGTTTGTATGTGTAGCGTGTTTCTTGTATAATTTTGAAAAAATATAGATGGGTTAACGAAAATGTCTATAGTAACTTAATATACGACATTTAGAGTGCACAGAGCGATTACTGTATTATGCTTATTGCGTCAACACTAGTGACACACGTTTAGTGATTTTAGTGTACCTACATGCCAGCACAGTAAGTTTATTTAGGTACAGGTACACATAAATAGTTCTTTCAACGCACTCGGCCATATCCCACCGAGGCGGGGTGGCCCAAAAGGAAAAAAGAAAATTTCTCCTTTTACATTTAGTAATATATATACATACAGGAGAAGGGATTACTAGCCCCTTGCTCCCGACATTTTAGTCGCCTCTTACGACACGCATGGCTTACGGAGGAAGAATTCTGTTCCACTTTCCCATGGAGAATAGATAGTTATCAGAGTATATATAAAATATGCAATAACTTTAAAATGCTTGAAATTTTGAAAGTTTCCAGACATTAAGAGATGCGTGGCTTACAGAGGATGTAAACAGTGGTATGTGGATGTTGTAATAATGAATCTGGGAGCCGTATAAACAAATTTTTGGTTATTTGAAATGTCCATATTAGCAAGGTGCCATGAAGTGGGGCCCTTCTGTATACAGGTATTTAAATTTATTTAGCCAATGTATACTCTGTACTTTAAATACATAATTAAAAATTTGCAAATTTTTTCACAAGAAATTTGCTTTTCTGTTAAAATAAAAATGGTTTTACGTATTTGTAATTCTTTAAAAGACTTAATATTTTCAGAGGAATATCTTACAAATATTAATTTTTAAACAAGTTTATTGATGTAACTCTTTAGTAATGGGTAATTTAATCTTCTCATAATTTATTTTCTATAGCTCGAGACATTCAGAAGTGGGAATATGTTCCGCTTGGTCCATTCCTGGCTAAAAGCCTGGGCACAACAATATCTCCATGGGTAGTAACCATGGAGGCTCTTGCACCCTTTGTTGTAGAAAATTATGTCCAGGACCCACAGCCCTTTTCATACCTTAAACATGAAGATCAATATAACTATGATATAAAGCTAGAAGTGGGAATTCGCCGTAAGTTTTATTTCTCCAGTTTAGTTTTCTTTATTTGTATAAGTAATTCAAACATTCTTAAGTTCATTTCTTCATGTTACTCTTTAGGCCAAGCCTTATTTTCCTAAGTGCTATATTTGGATGCTTTTTTAATGAATCTGCCAGTCATCTGAGTACAGTGGTACCCCGGTTTACGATGGTCCCCAAACTCACCCTTTTATGTAAGTTTATTTTTTTAAATGCTTTTGTAAGTGTAATTTTGGGGGTCTAAAAGGACTAGTCTATTTTACAACATTTCTTAAGGAGATAAATTCGTTTGGTAATGGCACTTGAACAGCATTCTGGAATGAAAAAATATCGTAAACCGGGGTACCACTGTATGTCTAAAAAATAAAAATCATGCTCTATATTGGCATGTTTGTACTGCATTCTGAACATTTCACTTTATTTTAATGGTAAAACATTTATGCAGTTATTCCTAATTGAACCATGCCTTCAAGACTTACTCTTAATTTGGTTAACTTGAAACCATCCACCATGGATTCAGAAGAGTAATGAAATCAAATTATCAGATGTATACAGTATAAAAGACTTAGGAACATTTTTGTTCTATTAAAAGCTTTATTACCACCATTCAGCTTTTGCCTCTAAAGTGCTTTTTTTTTAATACATACATTTCCTGTATCTCTTGTCCCAGCTGCTTTTGCATAATGCAGTTTTCTAAACCCCCACACACAAATTGCTACTTTTTTCTTTTTTAGCTGATGGTAGTGATCATGTGGGAACTGTATGTTGCAGCAATTTCTGCAATATGTACTGGACAATGAAGCAACAACTGGCTCATCACACTGTCACTGGTTGTAACATTCGTACAGGGGATCTGTTGGCTTCTGGCACCATTTCTGGACCAGTGAGTAAAGATTCCAATAATTTATTTATATAGGTTTTATTAAAGGAATCTTTTAGAAATCATCCCTGTACTATATACACTATCTGTTGACCATTAACAAAGTAACTAGAATAGACGATACATGCAGTTCAGCAATCAAACGTTTGAAAAATGTAAAGTCTTCATAAAGCATTTATTCTATGTCATTCCTTTCAAGCGAGAGAGCCTCATTGTTAGTGAAGTGTTCTTGATCCAAGGAATGTATAACCTCCTCTTGGACTAAAGCTATAATACGAGACACAAATTGCTCTTCGATATCCCTCGTGTCCATCTCTTCCTATGCAAAAATGCTATGTACGTAAAGGGCTCGAAGATCTGGAATTCATTGGCAGAACACACTAAAGGACCCCTGTCTGCAAATCAGTTTAAATCCCTAGTAAGAAATCACCTAATCACCTAAAATTAACCAGACAAACCGTACCTAATACCTACCAGTTACTCAAAAGCTACTCATATTGTGCTGAGGATTGCTCAACCACTTACTACTTCAAAATTAGGATGTCTAAATTTCATTGTTTTAAATAGTACTAAATTGTAATAAATATTGTAAATTTTTAAATTGTTCTATTGTAATACTGTAATCTTTATAAACTAATTAAATACGTAGTGTAATTATTCTCTACTAGACTTATCAAAGCCATATAGCATTCCCTAATAGAATATTCAATTCTCTTCTACTCATTGTAACTTATCTAATGACCATATGAACTATTGCCTTCCTAATCTTAAGTTAATTTTTAAGTTTGCCCAAAATGCTCTGCAGACAAAGGGGCTTTTGGCATGTACACCCACCTATTATATTCCTCTGTACAACCATATACAGTGGACCCTCGGTTAACGAATACCCCGGAAATCGTGCAATTATGTAAGTATAATTTTGTAAGTTCTTATGGAAGTGTATTTTTGGGGGTCTGAAATAGACTAACCTACGTGAAATTTTTCCTTAAGGGAGTAAATTCGTTCGGTAATGGCACTTGAGCAGACTTCAGGAGTGAAGTTTTTACGAAACTCGGGGGTCCACTGTATCATGTCAAAATACTTATTCTTACCTTCCATTCTGCAAGTTTTGTATGATCCATAAGACCATTTTTTATTTTTTTTGTTCTACTGTTTTCTAGTAAATTAAAAATTGTAGTTTTAAGAACATAATTATCAAAACAAAGCACTAAACCCACTAGGGTCATACAGTGCTACTTTAAGAGCATAAAGGGCATATTTTATCCAAGGAATTTACTTTATTCCCATCTGTTGCTTTCCCTATTTTTTACTAAGAGTATTAATTTTCTGGGGTTTAGTGCTGGTGAACTTTAGAAGTCTACTAGTCAATCAGAGGAAGAGCCAGTAAGCCTTCTGCAGTGTTCCTCCATTCTTATACTATTTAGAATCAGCATAGATTGTCTTGTAAAGAGCTCTTGTATTATATTCAGGAAAGTGCTAGAAAAGAAAAAGTAATACAATAATTTTTTCAGCCAAAAGTGTGCACATGATCTTGCCCTGCAAGTGTTGTGAATTTGTTTTAATATAAATGTTATTGCACATTGCTGTTTGAATTATAGGTATGGCTGGTCTACATATATGCCCCCATAGGGATCAGATGTAAATGAGAGGTCCTTGAACATTGTTTTGCTATACATGAGCATTCTGGGTACATAAGATTACAACTTTATCATTGTTTTCCACTGACCCTGGACAAATCCTTATGATTGCTATTTGTGAGAGTGATAGTTATCTTAAACGACCTGACCATAATTGTATCATGTTTAAGAGAAATTTTTTAATCGTAATTGCATGCTATTCTGACTATATAAATGATATACAATTGTGCAGTTCGAAAACTTCTAATGCGGATTTATAAGTGCCATTAGATATAATGGTGTAAAGCAAAACTAGCAAAATTAATGTAAATTTTAAACATGCTTCTTTTACATAAAAAGTACTGTATACAGTACATTATGCAACATTGCTAGATATGCTCTGTTTAGTCCTTGCTTTAATTATTACACATTCACAATAGAAAATTGGACTTTAATGTATAAATGTATTGAGTAGACTAATTTCCTTACCTGATAAGGCTAGTTATAAATACTGTACATTAACTAATGGAATGCATATGGAAGTGCTACTTTATGCCTTCTCCCCCCCCCTCCCAAGCTTTTGTGTATGCAGGGAATTAGTGAACATTCTCGTAAATATTTGCACTAATTTAATAAAGCATTTCTGGCTCCAACAGAGTGAAGATTCATTTGGATCATTGCTAGAGTTGTCATGGCGTGGAAGCAAAACTGTGGATGTTGGTAATGGAGCCACAAGGAAGTTCCTGCAGGATGGTGATGAAGTAATTATAACTGGCTATTGCCAAGGAAATGGCTACAAGGTTGGGTTTGGGTCATGCACTGGCAAGCTGCTTCCTGCCCATCCTCTCCAGTGAAGTCCAAGAAATATTTCTAAATTGATTGTGCACATACAACAGTCTGATATTTTTGTTAGAACTGTTTTTGCCTATACAATAGGCTTCAAATATAGGTAATTAAATATTGGTGACAGCAGCAGTGGAGAGGTAAAGATGTATTCACTCCCTCTTGCCTTGTCATATCAAGGTCACTCATCGAGACTTGAGCACTCAAGGCTGAGGAGATGACCACCAGATCTCTTCCTCTATTGCTTCTACTGTCTCCAATATTTAGCCACCTCTATATTTAATTGGAGAAGCCTTCTGTATAGGCAAAACACTTCAACATAAGATACCTTACTGTTGTATGTGACTTCCTCATCTACATGTTGGTATCATATGCCATTAATATAACTGTAGGTGAGAGAATTTAGATTTTTAAAGATAATGTTTATTAGTTTTGCATTCCTGTCTTTTACACATTTGTGGCAACTTTATAGAATAAAAATATACTTAAACATGTGTACATTTTTTCACATAATGAGAAAAAAAATATCCTTCAATAAATTTTGATTATAGTTGTACAAAAAACCCAACAAGAGTACTGCATATTAAACCATGATGAACCTAAGTACATATCTGTATTGACAACATTTTGCTTAATCAGCCCAATAGCAATTCTGAGGACAGGCAGATAGAAATGATCAGTCCCTTGACTTTGGTCATTCTCCTAGCCTACAGCAGAGGTTCAAGACCACAAAATTGTATACTGAAACTGGAAGCAAGGTTTACCAGCTTGAGAACAGTTGTGAGCAACATTCCCTGTACTACAATACCATGGTGTTACCACATCATTGCTGCATGGTAACACCATAGCTTGGAACAGAGGATGTTTTCATCATTTTAGCATTACCAACTTCCACTAGTGGGCCCAGCTCACCTGCAACATCTCCAGCTGCTATACCTCTTTGAATTCCAGTACATATTGCAAGAATGGCTTCAGACCTCTCTTAAGATAAGTGTGTGATAGTCTTCCATCAAGGCTGAGGGACTGATCACAAACTACCTCTCCACTTCTACCATTTTCAGAATTGTAAGCATCTCAATATTAGATTGATGAAGCCTGTTGAGCAAGAAGAAAAAATTGTCAATAAAGGTGCATGTTATAAGTGTCTTACACATCAACTTTGATATTGTATACCATATATGATTCATGACTGCAGTATCAGTTTTTATTAAAATGCTTTTTCACTCAATGTGAGCTTTTATAAAGTAAAAGTATTGTATTTAGGGAGAAGTGCTAAACCCACAGGGGTCAATAACTTAAAGGAAATTTTATAAAACTCGTTTGGAAAAATGTAGCTCTGTCTGATTTACAATTGATGCAGTGCTTTCATTACAATTGTAGAAAAGGTATCAAGAGTCAACAGGATCTACATCACTGCAAAATGGTAAAAAAAAAAATTTAAATATGTACATCTTAGCACTTCCCTCAAAGGAGGTGCCTTGATGCTGGCAAGCTTTTAATGCAAGGAACTGGACCTATCCTTCCTTGGGTTGAACCTGTTTGCTTCCACCTCTCCAACCACTACGGGTTTATTAATACACTACATTTGTGGGGCAGGGATATGCTAAACCAACAGGACTCCTACAAAGCATGGGGAATTGTGACAATTGAGTTTGAATGTAAAGGAAGATCAGGTTTGGTCTAATTCCTTGGATAGAGAGATCCTATTATTACATTCATGGGGAAGAGCTAAGCTCATAGGGGTTGCAGTACCTGGGAAGCAATCATTTGATCCAAGAGGCGAGGTCCAATTCCTTGGAACAAGAGCCCCTCACTGACATTAAGGAACATCCCTTGAGGAGCCGTAGGAGTCTTACCACCCAGGAAAATGGGAGGCAATCAGGTTTGATTCAAATACTCTTCAGGGAATGTGCCTTGATGCTAGTGAAGAGCTCTTGATGCAAGTAACTGGAGCTGCCCTTTTGGATCAAATCTAATTGCCTCCCATTGATCAATGCAATATAACCCTTATAGGTTACCACTTCATGAATCTGATAATAGTAATGTACAAATACAATATACATTTGATTAACATTTGAAATATATTACACTAGTATTCACTTTGTAAGATTTAAAATACATATAGAAGATGCATTTAACTGTGAAGTCAAAGCTTAAAAGATATCTATAATTGCACTTTACATGAATTTATAGCCATCTTATCACATGAAGGAAAAAATAACTATATATGAAAATAAATAAAGACTGGCACATAATGAGATTCACCAAATGCTAAATTCATAAATTGCATTCAATCCTGTGACAAAGAACATCAGAAAACAGGGAAAGACAAGAGTTAGAACACACAGAAAGGAGGTCTTAAAAAAGAACTAGCAGCATCTACCATTACATTAAAGAGTACACTCCCCCACCCCAAAAAAGGCATTTAAATTACATTCATGGGGTACAGATAGGGAAAAAAGTGCTAAGCCCATTAGGGTCATACAGTTTCTTGGGATATGGGAAGCAATCAGGTCTGATTCAAAGGAGAGATTAGGTCCAATTCCTTGTAACAAGAGCCCCTCAAGGAAGGGCAGATAGTAAGTTTAAGATTGGAAAATATAGGTTGAAAATTATAAACTCAGCAATCTATGGAAACCTGCCCCTCAAAGTAGGATCTTCGACACTAGTTAGGGGCTCTTGATCTAAGAAATTAAACCTGACTTTCCCTTCAATGGATTGAACCTGACTTCTTCCCATTTCCCCAGGTGCTGTATGAGAACCCCTATGGATTTAGTGATTCCCTTCCCAAAGAATGCAATAATAAAAAGAATAAATAATGTGGAAACATGCTGGATAGCAAGTGCAACCTGGCAACCCTCACAATGGACCAGGGAATCCAACAGTGAGCGTGACGTGCACAATGCATAGTTGTGAGTGGACGGTCTCCCATATGTGCCAGTGACTTAAGTCCTATAGAGAACTTGTTGGTTACAGCTCAAGGAGGCTGCCAATAATCTCGGAGGTTAAGATGGAAATTACTAAAAAAAAGTGTAATTTCCCACCAGAAATGGAAAGGTCTTTGATGAATGTGGAGAAGAGTTGGAAAGTTCACTACCTTAAAGCAAAATGACTAGGAACACCAGCAAAATATTGAATAAAGATATGACAAAAACAAACCCTGAATGTTACACACAAAGGAATGGCAAGTCTAAAAATTGGATTTCCTGTGATGCTTTAAATAACTTCAACTAATGAAGTAGACAATATATATATGAGAAAATAATAAACAAGCAAATATGCTCCTTCATTTCAGTTTGGTTTCAGACTTAACAAATGGGAAGCTGTTGGGGTGGTAAAAAAAAAAAATACAATAAATGCCTGACACCATTTAGACATCACTAGATCAAATAAATGTGCACTAGGCCTATTTATTGATCTACAAAAACCATTCGATATACTTTAAGAACATTCTTCATAAACATGAGTACTACAGTATCTGAGGTCATACACTCAGGTACAATCTCTGACAGATATATATATATGTGATCATAGATGACTTTCATCAACAGCTCTACCCAGACACACTGCAGCAGTCTTGGCCTGCTATTCCTCTACATTGACCTACCAACATCACTGAACAATCTCTCACTTTACAAAGAAAAGATTTACCAGGATAGGTACTACATAATACTGAACAGTACTTGGAAAAAAAAAATATGATTAATAATGCACATATTAAAAAAAGATTAAGTAAATTCCTGGACCAACACCTAAACAAACTCAAGTTCAGTGAAAATATCCAACATATACCAAAGTTTAAAAAAAAAAACAGTAGGTAATCTTCCAATAATAATAAAAAAAAACTACTAATGTACTACGTTCCCCAAGCCACATTATTACCACTAATCTTCCAACTTTTTTTTTTCTTTTTTGCCCTCTTACCATCATGATCCACAAGAGTTAAGTGCTTTCTAAGAATAAAATACTGTACTCCCATGAGTGTGCTAAAACATGACACCTTTAGTAATGATCATAATTCAGTACTTTTTAGCATGCTGACTAGCTTAATTCTACTCCTTTAGTTACAAATAGGTAATCACACTATACAATTTACTATGTCTAATAAATGTGCAGAAATTGGTAGACAAGTACAGTGGACCCTCGGTTTTCGTTCACCTCCAAACTTGAACAATTATGTAAGTGTATTTTCGTAAGTGCTTTTGTAAGTGTATTTTTGGGAGTCTGAAATGACTAATCTAATTTACATTTGTTCTTATGGGAACAAATTTGTTCAGTAACGTCACTCAAACAGCATTCTGGAAAGAATTTTCAACGAAAACCGAGGGTCCACTGTACTTACCTGACTTTGTTCTTGTCCTTGGCTAATTCTGCTCTGTCCTTGTGAGACTGAAAATATGCTACAATTAAATATTAAAAATTTTGTGAATATACTGTTGGTAAATTAGACACATATGCAACACTTGGGTATCTTTATTGAGGAAATGTTTCGCCACACAGTGGCTTCATCAGTCCATACAAAGGAGAATCGTGAAGAACAGGAGGAGTGTGAGGTTGTCAGTCCATCAATCTTGAATAGATGGACTGACAACATCGACTCAAGATTGAGGGACTGACAACCTCACACTCCTCCTGTTCTTCACGATTCTCCTTTGTATGGACTGATGAAGCCACTGTGTGGCGAAACGTTTCCTCAATAAAGATACCCAAGTGTTGCATATGTGTCTAATTTACCAACTCGTCGGTTCTCTGAACCATTCATTCGTGAATACTGTTGCTGGTGTTTTATATTAAGTTTGTTGCCATAGCAGACAACACTTTGCCAATCTTTTCAATCAGTTCAATCTTGTACAAAGGTCAACTAAACTTTTTTCCACTCAACCTGATGAACTATATACTATGCTGTTTGCACTTATTGAAGTATCTTTGTACATTGTTATTGGCAACGTTCCAGTCTGTGGTTCCTGAGCCAGATGATTAACATGTTCCTATGCTTGAAGCCATCTTTCAATACTTACTATCCTATTACAAGTCATCAGTTTGACCTGGTTTGAGGGTAATGTAACTTCAGTGGATGGATCACTGATGCATCAGAGTGATCCATCCCATTACAGACCCATCAATCTTAATAGCTATATTTGCAAACTCCTGCAAAGCATAGTTAGCAGAAAGTCTTTTGTTGTACCTAGAAACCCACCATTGTCTCTCCTCCCCATCAGTTTGGTCATAGATGGGGCTATTCACCACAGATTGTAAACAATACTTATGAAATTGTAATGACATGACTGCAAACAAACCACTGTACAAGTTCAAGCCCCACACATACAGTAGTTTGTATACAATACTGTTTTGACATAAGATTAAATCTAGCAATTGAACATTGGTTACACTGGACTCAATGGAAAATTACTCAGTATTACTCTGCAATACGTATTTTCCAGGTCATGCTCTCAACTTAACATCTTTTGATAGATAGTCCCATTTAACAAATTACGTACACTCTAACCTCTCCTTTAATGTCCTTACATGCTTACTCTGCACTTTTCTTTAAAAATCCTACCTTTAAAATTCTATATACAGTGGTACCTCGACTTACGATGGTCCCCAAACTCACCCTTTTATGTAAGTTTATTTTTTTAAATGCTTTTGTAAGTGTAATTTTGGGGGTCTAAAAGGACTAGTCTATTTTACAACATTTCTTAAGGAGATAAATTCGTTTGGTAATGGCACTTGAACAGCATTCTGGAATGAAAAAATATCGTAAGTCGAGGTACCACTGTATTATTTTTGGGGTCACCCTCCCTTGGTGGGAAATGGCTGACATGTTAAATAAAAAAAATTGAATCCAAAACTGATTTAATGCACTTGCTTTAATTCTATCTTTTTGCTTTGTACCAAGGTCTGGTACTTATCCTCGACCTCTGATCTCTTAGAACTAGCCTTCCTTCCAAATCTCAACTTTTACTGTACAGCACTGTATGGCTCCCATTAGTTTAGCATTTTACATTATAATATTAATAGTAATACAATTTACAGAAAAACTGAATGCATACTATACAATGAAAATTAATTTTTAATCATTAATAGTGATAAAGTGAACCTAACAAGTTGTAAATCTATGGTGACTATTTGGCAGGACTGTTTGGAAGAAAAGGTCCAGTGGGCTTTTCTGTTATCAATAAGGCATCAGGACTTCTCTCTGTCCTTGTGAGACTGAAAATATGCTACAATTAAATATTAAAACTTTTGTAAATACTGTAGCTGGTGTTTTAGTTATGAGAGAATACTGTATACTTGAATATTGCATGTGATCATGTTGAATACTGATAATAAAATTTTGTCACAAGTTTGATCATACTCATCAGACATACACCAG
Source organism: Cherax destructor (assembly GCA_009830355.1). NCBI lineage: Eukaryota > Metazoa > Arthropoda > Malacostraca > Decapoda > Parastacidae > Cherax > Cherax destructor. Next base: position 5,111 of record WNWK01004988.1, on the reverse strand, counting down.
AGTATGTAATCTGACCAGCAGACATTTGCTTTGACTCAATCTCTATATATTTTCAACTCCCATTTCAGTTAAGAAATTGCTTATCTCTATAGAGTCGTCACAGAATCTTTCTCCTGACAATTTGAATGCCCTGAAGTCTTAGAATTTTTTTTTTTAATTTGTTAAGAATTTTACATGATGGCTTTGCTATAATAAATGAGGCAGTTGCTATAGTCTTTCATTGAGAAAACTTTGGCTGCCCTCCAGCACATCTAATATACAAATTGAAGAAATGTGTCATACAGTGGTTATGTGTAATACACTTGACTGCATTAGTGTGTGTAACTATTTTTGTTTGTTTCACTGTACCTTGTGATACAATTGTATTAAATTAAAAAAACAATCCTGCCTATATTTCTCTCTCATCATTACCGAGTAATCTTACCTCTACCATACATGTACACAAGATAACTGTGTTGCATATGTTGTATACACATTCTTGAATTACAAGAGTATAGCACTACAGAATAAAATAAGGCCACTTAAAAGTTGCTCAAAATAGTCAACTTAAGCTAATTTAGGCACATATAACTATGTACTAGTCTCCCCACACCTACTTACAGCTACATATCCAACCATCATGGGACCTGCAGTAGGCTGGATAATAAAAAGAAAGTCATTTAGTTGGACGGAATCCTATTTATATAGAGTACAATACTGTCAAGTATTGCAAACCAGGGATACTACTAAAATTCAATACTTACTGAATAATTACAATAAATTCAAACTTCATTCATTCAATTTAACAATATTCACTCATTTAATAAATTGGACACTCTGGACATCTTATTTTTAAGTGGGAATAAGACACATATACAATCAAGACATTTAATGAAGAAGACATTGCACCATCAGTGACTTTTCATATCAGTTGTACTGTGAACCAATACAACTAATTCAAACACATTCACTAGTTAAAAATGCCCAAGTTATTAAAATTCTTGTTTTAGTATTGCCAGCTGATGAGTCATTTTTCTTAAGGTTTTTTGTTATGGACAACAAGGAAATTCAGCAATCACCACTTGCATCCTGATGATCTCAACTCAATAAGCAGCCACCTTTTCGTGGTGGGAGGAATATAGCCTCCATAGATACTACTGATCACTATCTAGACTTCAAGAAAGCTATGGCCTATGTACATTTTATCATATAAATTTTCTGATGCACTTGTGTCTATGGTCATGGTCACTACAAAGCCTGAATGAATACAGTTTGGAAAAGTGCACATTAGCTGGCAAGATACAGCAAAATAAAACTTTTCTTGTGATTCCAAAGAATCCACTCCTCTAAATTTTACCTCTCGCACTGATACAATAACACTTATTGAGCCTGCAAGAGTACTGTCAAGATGCCAGGATAGAGCTGCTGGTGCAGATGTACAGTATACATTCCTATCTTTCAGCACCTCAACATCCTATTTCACTTTTCAAGTGAAACTGGTCTAACCATTTTTACCTCTTTTGGAAGATTGCAGCAGTCCTATCTTAAAAAGAAGTTGTATGTTTTCACGTGACCCATCCCATTATAGAATCATAACTTCCACACTCCATTTGCAACAAACTTTACCTATATGTAGCCATAAGAGTAAAATTATGCTCACAGTGTCCCTTCAGGACATGTATCTACTGTATATGCTGTATCTACTGTATATGTAAATAGAATATTCGTAGAGGGGATCACCTCTTACCCACAGTTTTCCAAATCAAGATATGCTCCAGAGAATATGCATGAAAGCAATGAAAAAGTATGAAATGTTGTAAAGCATATATATATTTGTGGGTTAATTTTTAAGTATATCTGTATAAGCATGTGTAATAGATATGAACACACTAGAGCTGGATCAGAACACTACATATATCAATGCTTGAAAGTACAAAATCTGAGGGAGTCTGGGAATTGGAGGGAGATGAAAGACCTTCCTCCATCAAGGAGGACACATTAGGAGTAAAATTTCCTACAGGTTAAAGTAAAAGTGAGTGTACAGGTAGAAATTATCAAAACAGAACTAGCCACACACTGAATGAATAAATTTCATATTTCACAAATTAAAACTTCATAAAGTGAAGAATCCTTGTAGAGTATTTGTCATTCAGTAATGAAATGCACTGTACACCTACAAGGCAATATTTATATTAACGTGAACAATAACTTATACAGTGGTACCTTGAGTTACGATATTTTTTCGTTCGAGAATGCTGTTCAAGTGCCATTACCAAACGAATTTATCCCCATAAGGAATAATGTAAAATAGACTAGTCCTTTTACACCCCCAAAAATATACCTACAAAAGCATTTAAAAAAATAAACTTGCATAAAAGGGCGATTTTGGGTACCATCGTAACTCGAGGTACCACTGTATTATCAATGAATTGCTGTACAGTGGACCCTCGGTTAACGAAAAAAATTCATTGCAGAAGCCTGCTCAAGTGCCATTACCGAACGAATTTACGTCCTTAAGAAATAATGTCATGTAGGTTAGTCTATTTCAGACCCCCAAAAATACACTTCCACAAGAACTTACAAAATTATACTTACATAATTGCACGATTTCCGGGGTATTCGTTAACCGAGGGTCCACTGTATATTAATTATCTAATGTCAAGACTGATTTTTAGTTTATCATTAATGTATCATGTTCATGAAGAAGGGCTAACAATTTTTGCAAGTTTACAGGAAAATAAAATAATTATTTGTGAGCCTAATGTTCTTACTGACCTACAAGACACTTCACTATTATTATAATCATGGGGAAGAGCTGAACTAATAGGAGTCACACAGCACATATGGAAATGGAAACAATTAGGTTCAATCCAAGGTAAGATAAGAAAACATATCCACTTGCTTGGATCAAGTACCCCCCATCACTTGTATCCAGGCACCACCCTTGAGGGTACACCCCATGATCTTTCCACACCTGAACAAATGGTAACACCTTATTTAGTAACTTATACAAGATGAATTCTTATTAATTCCCAAAGATTACAGTATTACAAATGGAAATCTAATGATGCCATTAATTTGACCTATATAAAATTCACATAACTGTGCTGAAATACCAACAATATGACAAGAGTGGGGCCATGAAGTCTGAAAACTTTAATGTATCAAGGAGTTATTAACATCAACTAAACTGTTCAAGAGCCTATAATGGACCACTGGCACATTTTAAACAATAATTAAGTTCATCTGATAACTTCTGCATGATTTATAACTAGAGTGAACTATGGCTCTAGACTTTATGACCCTCCAGAAAACCATTACAAATATTGTACTGAACTAAAACTGTCTTAAAAATAAAATTGCCCAATACAAACACTATGTGACAAATACAGTGGCTTGAATTTTTTAATCATGTCTGCAGATATTCACTTTACAAAGAGCATTGTAAATATATTTATTTTTAATTAGGTAGCCTAAAGTTATTGATAACATACCAGAGCACAGCTGACGTGCAGATGATGCACCAGCTGCTCGACAGTCAAAATCCTGGAATGTCTTAAAATTATTATACACTTCCCAAAGTTGAGTAAATACAGCAGTTAATACAATTAAAGATGTAGATAACTGATATAAATATCTAAGTTAGAATTCAAAAGGGATGACATACAGTATATACAAATATACCTGCAACCTCTATAATCTTGTACTTTGGTTAGTAAACCTATTGGATATTAATAATTTTTTTGTGTGTCATATGGTTTGATTAGGGTAAACAGAGTATTATCATCAAATATCTTGAAAAATGAAAGCTTATGTTATTTAGTTATAATGGTTTCATAATACATAAATATAAAAGTAATCTTACCAGACATGTTAAACACTGATAATGACAAGTAAAGACAGAGAGAAGAAAAATAAAGAGGTTTCTAAATATGGGATCACTTGAAATTTTTCTCTATGAAAAATGAAATATAGTCATGCATATGCTTTGGTAGCTGAGGTAAGTTATGGTAATTTATTGTACATAAAGCAAATTTTAGCAAGGTTAGATTAAGTTGCTACTTTAGTTTTTGGTGAAAATCAAGAAATTGGCATAAAAATTTACACAACTATAATACATCCTCAAGTGTTGCTAAATATAATATCATAACCACTACATAGTCCAACATATTCTGACCTCTTACCATTGTAGCTTATGTACAAAATATAATGAAATTTCTTCATTCTGCACATAAAAAAATATGTACAATAAAAGCTGGTAAACATAACTGCAAAGTTGACATGAAAATAGCCAAGTTCTTTCTCTCACATTACAGAATTTCTAAGTAAAAATATTTTATGAGTACAAAAAATCTATATAAAGCTGCCTACAACCGACATTTTCATTTTTCAATCTTTTCACAATATCAAATTTGATCACATTACCATATAAAAGTTTGCATAAAAAAAATTCAAGTTAAAAATCCCTTTTATTCACTGTTACAAGAAGCCTACCGTACCTCAATGTAGAATGCTGTCTGGTAAAGATTGAAAGTCAGAGCTGCCACTATAAACCATGTATATTAGCATAATATTAACATTCATAGTATAAACATAAGTAGTGATATAATGACTGCCAGAGATTAATTTCATGTGAGAATTTGAACAAATACAATATGAGTAAGCCCATGGAGTGAAGAGGCAGAGCTCTAGGTGATGCAATACTATCAAACACAGGTATCGACACTCATGCACACAGGATCAGAAGCATTGCCTTGACACTCACCTACTACAAAGAATACATCATGAGTGCCATCTAAAGACTTAAGAAATCATAATACATTCCAACTTTCCCAATACAGTTCGATGTATGGTTAAGCTATGAAGTCTCCTCGACTAAGTCGATTTGATAAGGAAACTTATGTGTTGAAGACAGACGCCACTAATACAGTATACCTATGTCTAAAAAGAAATAAAACAAATAAGCAATGGTTATAATATACTGTACATTATTATTACATTCATGAGGGAGCTCTAAAACCCTAAGAGTCATATAATGCCTGAGGTATGGAAGGTAATTAGAACTGACCCAAGGAACAGGAAGCTAGTGCCATTTCCTTGGATCAAGAACTCCTCACCAGCATCAAGGTATT